>JAJIBD010006715.1:0-84464 GCA_021461705.1 Cryptotis parvus | reverse complement strand
GGTTGCACTACATACACTTAGAGGCCATCATGTGCATTTTTTGCCTGTATTTAATGCTCAGTTCTAGGTTGGTATTAGCCCTTTCGACATTTATTCACACATGTTCCCTTCTCTGTCTTACCTAACCTCTGACTCCCCACGTTTGTGGTAATTGCCACTTTTGGTAAGACCACCTGGATATATTTATGAATGACGGTTCTTTAAAGAGACATGGTTTCACCTAGAATCATACTTCTGTGATGAGTGACATCAAAGTTGAAGATTTGTAATACTTATCAATAGACTACAATGTCCTATTTGGCTAGTGTAATGTCTAACTTATTTGATTTCTTAACTGATTTCATACTTACTAGGAATTTCACATTAGAGTCACACCAATATTTTTAACAATCTCTTTATAATACCATGACAAAAGGAGAAATAGATTTTGACAGACTGCTTTTTAAAAATTGCAAAATAGAAATTTTTCTGGTAGCTTAACACATTTATTTTGTTCCCCCTGGGAAAGGGATGGAGGGAGGAGAGGGGGAGAGAGAGAGAGAGAAAGAGAGAACAAAGCAATACTCTCCAATCAGACAAAAATATTTTTACTTTATATATATAAGGATGTATAATTGATATCTTTAATCAAAACATATGATCTCACTGAACTGCATGGGGTATTTGGGAATCTATGCTGATAACAGTATCTCAGAGCTCATGGCTGAGAAAGACTAAATGCCCAGAATAGATTCAGTTTCACTATGAACATCTGCTTTGTGGATTTCCTGGTACGACTTGCTTTCACCTCAATTTAACCTTGACATTTATAAAACAATTCTAAGGGATTTATAAGTTGAAACCCAACTTGAGGGGGCCAGAGTGATAGCACAACAGGTAGGACATTTGCCTTGCACACAACCAACCCGGTTTGATTCCCCGGCATCCATATGCTCCCCAAGCACCACCAGGAGTAAATCCAGGAGTAAGCCCTGCGCATTGCCAGGTGTGGAAGCATAAAGCAAATAAATAAATCACTTAACCACTTGTCTTCCCAATGTTCATTGATTTGCTCGAGAGGGCACCAGTAACATCTCCATTCGTTGGGAATGAGGTCCATTATTGTTACTGGTCCATTATTGTTACTGGTATGGACCACGGGTAGCTTGCCAGGCTCTGCCGTGGCTTTGGGTTCATCCCAGGGGGCCAGTCTTTCTCTATGTCAGACCATCAACATCCAGGGCCCACAGTGACAGAGCCCTGGGTGTAGACAAGCTTGTCTCCTGTTCTGCCACCTGCTGGCGACGCAGCCGGCACTGCAGTCACACCTACAACACCCGAGGGGCAGGAGATAGATAGATAGATAGATAGATAGATAGATAGATAGATAGATAGATAGATAGATAGATAGATAGATAGATAGATAGATAGGGATAGATAGATAGATAGATAGATAGATAGATAGATAGGATAGATAGATAGATAGATAGATAGATAGATAGATAGATAGGGATAGATAGATAGATAGATAGATAGATAGATAGATAGATAGATAGATAGATAGATAGATAGATAGATAGATAGATAGATAGCAAGTGCTTCTCTGATTCTGTAATTTAAGATGAGGACACTGATAGGCCATCGTGCAGAAACTCAGACACACGGGGAGAGCTGCCATCTGGCTCCCCCTAGCTCAGCTGAGGCACCAGGAGGGAAGATGGGTTTTGGTCCTGGCCCATCACCTCAGTAAAGCCCTCGGAAGCAGCCAGAAGAAACTCCGCTCACCATAGTTGTCACCATTTTCAAGGTCCAGACTCCACAGCTCATCAGAGCCCCATCCAAGAGAGAAGATGATCTCAAGACCGTCTCACCAGAGCCCCCACACAACAGAGCAGCTGATTCCAAGCCCAGGTAGGGCAGCCCTCCAAGGCAAAAATCACAGGGCATTTATGGAGATGGAGCTGGGGTTCCCCTTCCCTCTCTGCCCTGTCCGGGAGGGCTGGTGGACTCACCCCACAAACTGTCTCTGAGCCATCGGCCATCATTCAGAGACTCAGGACACATAGGGGAGAGCAGCTATCCAGCTCTCCCCAGTGGTGCTGCCACAAGCAGCCATATGGTACATCAAACTAGTGGAACCAATCATGTTCTAGAAACTCAGAAAGTAAATTCAAGAACAGAATTTGGCTAGATTCTCCCATAACCAAGAATAGGGGAAGAAAAATGGATTCATCAATAACATTGCCATGTATGGTGCTTTAACGATCAATACAATTAGTGCCTGCTGATGGAGCAGGCATGGGGATTAGGGATGGGTGGGAAATGAGGGTCTTTGGTGGTGGGAACACACTGGTGGTGGGAAGGGTGTTGAAGTATGAAACTTTGTATCAACAGTATTATGAAAACCTTTTTACTTTGTAAATCACAGTGTTTTAATAAGAAAGGGAAAAATAAAAAATAAATAAAATTTAATCTGAAAAAAAAAGATGAGGATACTCTCCTTAACCAGAACTACCCTTTAAGCTAAAGAATTACCTAGATCATCCTTGTCCAAAAGGACTTTCTTCCGATAATGAAAAATCATCTATATCATGTAATTAGCAGTCTCTGTATCATATCATGCAATTTTAGACAAGAACGCCAAACAAATAAATATATAAAAATCCATTACTGGGAATTATCAATATCATTTACCAAGATTTGAGCAAGCTTGCTAAAATTTCCCAATATAATTTATCAAGTTGACTTTGAATTCAATAAACCACAAAATCAAAAGATATTACTTAATAGGCTTTAAGTATAGGATACTAGACTGTAACCAAAGCAGAAAAAAAATCCACAGATACAAAAGGGTCAATGACCTGTAAAGACATCAAGAATAAAAGCCCACAAAGATCACAGCAAGAAATGGCTGAGTCAGATGCTTATGTAGAAATAAAGTAGCGGGGCTGAATCAGAGAGGACTGAAAGTCCTTCCCTAAACCGACTCCCAGTCATTGCCCTCCTCCTCTAGAGAGAGCCGAGAAGAAACTGGAGAAGTTCCCAAAAAAGAACAAAATAATTCAATTGGTGGATCACAGAATCTCAAAGGGAAAATCCTGAATGTATTGTGGCTTCTTAATCGGGTGAAATAGAATTTGAGGGTAACAATATCTGCCTCAGGGTACCAGAAGACACACAATAAGTGGCATTTGCCAGATGGTCTCCAAGCACACGGAGGAGAAAATTACACTTAATATACAGTAAGGAAGGTATTTCATTTAGCCCAAAGGAAGACTTGCTCTTCAGAAGAAATGCTTTAATGGGAATACAGTTTCATTTCATCGAACAGAGACGTTGTGCCTGGGGGGCATCAGAACTGTGTCTAAAATATAAATAAGACGTGAACCCTGAGCTCCAGGGTTTACTTGTGAAGGCAGGGAGAGGAATACACAGGGTCAATCCTAAACACCAAAGCCTGGTAATTGCTAGGAAGGTGGCACTTAGCCATTTAAATAGACAGCTCCCTCCTCCCCTCTCTACTGAGAGCACCAACCCCTCCCAGTAGGGAAATCAATCAGTCATTACTGAGGGAAAACACCCAGACCCTCCTGCTCAGATAACATAGGAAAGGTTCAAGGTCTAAAGTGACATGTGATGGCCAAGAATGTGATTCAGTGGTAGAGCCTTACGGTGTTCAACATCAGGACTGAAAAATGATAATGATGATGATGATGATGGTGGTGGTGGTGGTAATAATGATGACTATGGTGGTGGTGGTGGTAATAATGAAGACGATGATGATGGTGATGACAGTGAAGATGGTGATAATGATGATGATGGTGATGATAACAATGGTGATGATGATGATGATGACGATGCTGATGATGATATAAAGAAATATTTATTAAAGAAGTCAGTTGATCCTTTGCTCTAAACTCAAGGTGCAAAATCTGGGGGTAAAGCATTCCTACTCTGCCCTCACAACATGTGAACCAAGACAGAATCAAAATAAAACGCAAATTGCATGACTATTTTTTTTACAGCTGAATAATATTCCATTGTATATAGATATCATAGTTTGTTTATCTGCTTGTGGGTATTTGGATTGTTTCCATAGTTTGACTATTGTATCACTTGTATCACTGTCTTCCCGTTCATCGCCAATTAGCTCGAGCGGGCACCAGTAACATCTCAATATGTCCTGCCTCGTGCTAGTAGAGCCCAGGGGCATCTGCTTGCTCCAGGAACATAAAGAGCCAGAGTGTTATAATGAACATAGGGATGCAGATGTCTTTTCTACATTGTACTTTTTGGGCCCTTGGGGTATAATCCTAGAAGCAGAATTGCTGGGTCACATGAAATATCAATTCCTTGTTATTCACAGTGATTCCATTTTAAAAAGAGAGAGAAGGTGTGTCTTGTGGAGGAAAACTTGCCTCTCTCTCTGCACATAGCTCCTTCTGCCAATGAGTCTTGATGGGGTAACCACCTGGTGACTAAGGTAACTTAATACTGCTGTCCAGAGGAAGTAGACCAGGCTCCACCTCCCTTAAGCCATCACACTCTTCCTAGTCAAGTATTCACTTGGCTGACTTGGGGATTCAGACTCTCCCCAAACAGAAAAAGCATCCCCATCTCAGGGGGACAAGTCTAGGCTCCTGTGCAACTATTGTAATTACATCACAGATACAATCAAGCACTCATGAGAAATCAGAGAAGAGACTATAATGAAGGGCAATTGCATATTATGCAACATTGAATTAATTTTAAAGTCTGTGATGTAAAAATATTAATAAAATCTCAATTTATGCACAAAAATTCAAAATTATGCAATTTCCAAACCACTGTTTAATTCATCAGGAGTTGTTTATTTTCAGTTCTGCTATGCCAAGTGCATTGTACACAGTGTTTACACCTACCTCTCAGGCTCCTAAGAAGAAAGACATACTATCAGTGAGGTCTGGGAGAAAACTTGATTTAAGATAGGCTTAGTGCCAGAGAAATAATGTAATAGGTAAAGCACTTAATTTGCACATGGTTGACCCATGTTCAATCTCTGGTACCTCATATAATCCCCACGCATCACCACCTTGAGTGGCTTCTAAGCAAAGTCCAGAGAGGAACCAGAGTTCCAGGAAAAGAGACAGATATGGCCCAAGCTACCCCTCCGCCAAAATAATAAAAAGCTAGGTTGGATTTCTGTAAATTCCTCAAAGACTCATCCCTCACATGAACTGCCATCTCTCTGAATCAGGACCGAGAAGAGGTTTGGGGAAATAATTAAAAAGCAAAAGTGATTGTAAATATGAAAGAAAGAGAAAGAGGGAAGGAAGGAAGGAAGGAAGGAAGGAAGGAAGGAAGGAAGGAAGGAAGGAAGGAAGGAAGGAAGGGAAGGAAGGAAGGAAGGAAGGAAGGAAGGAAGGAAGGAAGGAAGGAAGGAAGGAAGGAAGGAAGGAAGGAAGGAAGGAAGGAAGGAAGGAAGGAAGGAAGGAAGGAAGGAAGGAAAGGAAGGAAGGAGGAAGGAAGGGAGGAAGGGAGGGAGGAAGGAGGAAGGGACGGAGGGAGGGAGGGAGAGAAAGAGGGAGGGAAGGAGGGAGGAAGAAAGAAATCCATCCATGGCTTCTTTATGAGAAATAATACCTAAAATATAGGAAACAAGACAGCATGCCCCGCAGTAAGAAATGTAAATAACTAAACTGAGTGTCATGGAAAGTTCTTTGAGAATAGTTCTAGCTACTGATTAAGTAGGACATAACCCTGTTATATAACGGACCTATTAGAAGAATATACAAAGCAAACATGTATTCCAAAAAAACTGAAAGAAAAGTCTTTTAAAGGCTCTAATTAAACACAGGAAAAAAGTAAAAGAGAAAAGAAATTAAGTATTAGTGAAGTTCCACTGAATATACACAAAGAGACTTAAGTGATAAACTCTAAATATCTGCAGGGCTAGCCACAATGTGTAAAATAAGAGGGAGAGAGATGCAGAGACAGAGAGAGAGAGAGAGAGAGAGAAAGAGAGGAAACTGGGGTACCTGCTATTAAGGCGGGTGGGGGACGGGGGGGGAGGGGTACATTGGTGGTGGAAATGGGGGCACTGGTGGAGGGATGGGTGCTGGAATACTGTATTACCAAGAACCAATTATGAACACCTTTGTAATTGTATGTTTCACGGTGGTATAATAAAAAAAAAAAAAAGATTAGTGAAGTTAAGTCTTGATTTCTGGGCCCAGGGCTAGCTCAGTGGCTGAGCGCCTGCCTGACAAGCATGAGACTGAAAAGCTGAGAGGGCCCTGCCCAAGCCTGGCCCAGATGCCCAAGTACCATTCAGCAGCTCTGCTGTTGGGGTGCCTGGCAACCCAACAGTGTGGACTGTCTCCAGCACAACCCCCACTGAAATATTAATCCCCCCCATGAGCATTGCAACTGAAGACTTGCAGGGTCAGGAATGCAACCCCCAGTAAGAACCACCCGGAAATGTGAGGGATCAGAATAACCACAGCTGCAATGGAAGTAAAGAGGAGATGATAAAGAAAACGCATTCCAAGAGCAGTGGCAACTCCACGCATCACTGTCATTAAAAAATACACAAGGAGGAGCTGGGGAGATTGTACAGCGGGTGGGGGTACGCACCTTGCAGGTAGCTGAACCGGATTCAATCCCCGGCATGCCATAAGGTCCCAAAGTCCCAGGAATAACTCCTAAGCACAGCTGGGTGTGGCCCACAGAAACAAAAACAAAAAGCACACGAACAGACAGTGAGCAACATCTGTCCCCAAAAACACTTCTTGGAAATTAAATACTATTTTTTGGAGGCAATTCTTTATTTGGGTGAGGGAAAGCAGCATTCCCATATTCCTGAACCAAACGTTTCACTGATCCCAGACTAACACAACATAGTTGGTTAGTTATAAAGTTTGAGTTCAATAATAAATCTGTGGTTAAAAGGGCTTGCAGTATAGTAGTCCATAACTGCTATTTCCCTGGAGGTGTGCACTGCTAAATACTATTGTTTATCTTTCAGAATTTTATTATCTTGGATGCACACTGATTGTTTCTGCTTGTGGGGCACAAAATTGTCCTTACATCACTTTCAGTCCATTCTGTCCCTCCCCAAGTGTGACCGACTTTGGTGCTCTCGGCAACTTCTGTTCTGCTGTTAGGGTCTACGTGGAAATTGGGGAGGGAAGCTGGGCTGTCCTGGGAGGTGCTCAAAGCCTACTCCTGGCTCTGTGCTCAGGATATCACTTCTGGCAGTGTCAGGGAATGATAATATTTAGAAATTTTAAAAAGCACTCCTTTACATAATGTAGATAAAAGCATAAATTAAAACCAAAAGTACTTTTCTCAATGTTGAGTTAACCTATTCATCGACTACTCGAGCAAATCGATGAATAACGGGATGTCAAGTTAACCTATGAATCCATTACATAACAAAATGTTTCATATGCGACCTCACTGGTGTTTAGTGATCTCTGATGTGTTTATTAAACTGTTATCTAAATATTCAAGAAATTTTTTAAATGATAAAGATGAAGGGAGGGAAGAAAGGCCTTGATATAAGTGTAAATGTATGTAATACAAAAATATACTGTCCATTAAAGTCCATTTTTTCAACTCACCATTAAATATACACAAAGAGACTTAAGTGATAAACTCTAAATATCTGCAGGGCTAGCCACAATGTGTAAAAGAAGAAGGAGAGAGATGCAGAGACAGAGAGACAGAGAGAAAAGAGAGGAAATGGGGCTACCTGCTATTGAGGCAGCCTGGGGTGGGCGGAAGGGGGTGGAGTACATTGGTGGTGGAAATGGGGCACTGGTGGAGGGATGGGTGCTGGAATACTGTATTACCAAGAACCAATTATGAACACCTTTGTAATTGTATGTCTCACGGTGGTATAATAAAAAAAATTTTAAGTCCATATTTTCAATAGTCCCTCATTGATATTCATTATCACTCATTTTTGGGGAAGCACAAATGAAACAGGGGTGCGAGTAAGTAGTGCAGTGCATGCCTCACACACATGAGGGGAATAAATAAATATATATACTTCACACCAGTTTCGATGGCTAGTCTCAGAAAAAATAAATAATCCTGTCAAGATTATAAAGAAGTAAAAATCCCTTGTATTTTGTTGCTGAGAACATAAACTGATGCCATCGCTATGAAATTCCTTTAAAAATGAAGAATAAAAATATCATATGACTAAGCTATTCCAATTCTAGGCATGTAGCCAAGGAATATAAGAACACTCATGAGAAACAATATGTGTATTCCAGTGTCCACTGCAGCATTGTTTACAGCATCCAGAATTTGGAAACAACCAAAGTGTCCAAAGGCATATGAGTAGATGAAAGTGGCTGACATCGGAAACAGGGTCACTGTGGCCATGAGAGCCTCCAACATTGCTCATCCCACTAGAAGCTTCCAAATTCACATTAACATTAGCACACCTAATTGGTAGAAGCTACCTTCATGTTAAGTCTAGTAAAAGGAGTCCAGGAAATGTAGCTTTCAGTTATCTGTTCCATCATACAGGCAATTTACAATAAGAGCAGAAATGATTGACTATTGTAGGTAAATAAAACAAATAAGCAAGAACTGTACAAATTCAATTCTAAGAGAACAGGTATAAAAGATAATCTGCATTGAAGAAGAAAAAGTCACGTTATTTTCATAATGAGAAGCTGCAATACTGTAGGAAAGTCAGCTTTCTCAAATTATCTAGAAATTCTATTATAGTGCCAATCAAAATTCTAAAAGAATATCTTCTAAACAAGACAAAATGATCCTAAAAGTTATCTGGCAAAGAAAACAAAGTTCTTATCTGAAAAAGAAAGTTATGGTGATTAGAAGATTAGAACAGAGCCTAGCACAGCAATAAATACAGGTCAATGGAACAGTGTAAGGAGCAGGAGGGAGGAGTGTACTTTGGGAAACTGGAATATTTGGCATAAAATAAAAGTAGAGTTTTAAATCAAAAATAGAAAATTAGAACCCTTGGACATGCATTGGGTGAACCAAGACCTTGGCTCCTACTACAAATAAAAATCTGTTCCAAAAAAGCTAAAGACGTTATTACTATTTAGAAAAACAAGAAGGTTGGAAAATGTAAATGTATATTAAGGAGGAAATCTTTCCTAAAAGCAAAGTTCCTAAGCCATGTCAGAAAACAAATGAAAGATTTTATAACATTTCATCTTCTGTGCAATCAGGACATGCTAGAAAAGTTGAAACACACATTATAAACAAAAAAAAAATGTGTGTATCATAGTTATACAATTAATAATCAAATTAACTAGGGAGAGATCTTCCCGAGTAGTTCCTCAGAGCACTCAAGGGTCACTGGTGTGGTACCGGGCCAACCAGGCTACACTGTTCAGTACTACGTTGCTTTTTATTTCTTTTTTTTTTTTTTTTGCTCTTTGGGCCCACCCAGCAATGCTCAGGGTTAACTCCTGGCTCTGCACTCAGGAATTATTCCTGGCGGTGCTCGAGGACTATATGGGATGTGGGAGATCGAACCCGGTCGGCTGCAGGCAAGGCAAATGCCCTACCCACTGGACTATCACTCTGGCCCAGTACCATGTTGCTTTGGCCCAGCTGTGCTGGGGCCATCAGAAACAGAACCCAAGTACTCACGAGTCAATAGGGGCCATGTAATACCAGGAATCCACTTAGACTCTTGTGCACACAACATGCACTCTGGCCCTTTTAAGCTCTCTCCAGCCCCTCATGTTGATTTTGTTTTTGGGTCACTGAGAGCAATGCTGGTAACTACCCTTGGCTCAATCATCAGGAATCGTTCCCTGAATTAAGAAGGGGAACCAAGTATTGCCAGACACTGAACCCAGGGCTTCCATTTGAAAAGAATATGCACTCCAGCCCTTAGAGAATATGCACTCTCTCAGAATTTGGAAGCAATTAATTTTTCAATGATAAGCATACCTATAGGAAAAAAGGTAAAATTTACCCAAAAAAATATAATTTATAGGGAAAAAATGGCCAGTAAATATTGTATATGCTTTCATTGTCAGGAAAGTAAATAACTCAAAAGAAAGATAATTTTCTAGCCATGAGAAGAAAGAATGTTAGAGAGACCTCTGCAGCAGTCCCTAGCAACCCAGAGAACTTCCAGTAACTCAGACCAGTGAGACAGACTGTGAGTTTGGGGTTAGGGGCCATCAGAACCAGTGTTCAAGGGTCCATGCAGGCGAGGACTCAAACTGGGGTCTTTACCGCGGTCTAGCCCTGTGAGCCATTTCCCTGACCCTAAGAATAATGTGTATGATATGTACACATGGCCCAACTCTTCCACCACAGAATTCATCCTACAGAAATACTCATGTGTTTGCACAAATATATTTCGAGGGAATAAATGGCCCTTGAGGTGTAACTTTAACAGGAAGGATTTGCAAATGAGTTGTCACTGCATTCTTTTTACTCTATAACCAGCAAGTTCAAATCATAATGAAAACCAGTGCTGGAAGCAACAGTTGTTTATGTGTAGTTCATAATCTCTTTGGTTGGGTCAACTGAACACTTTTTCTGGTCTTGGCAGTGGCCCCTCAAATATCCATGGCCATCTGCTAGGTCTAGTTGGTCTTGAGGTTGGCCCCTATGCGAC
This sequence comes from Cryptotis parvus, assembly GCA_021461705.1. NCBI lineage: Eukaryota > Metazoa > Chordata > Mammalia > Eulipotyphla > Soricidae > Cryptotis > Cryptotis parvus. The sequence continues at coordinate 73,873 of JAJIBD010006715.1, read as the reverse complement.
CTGGTATTCCCCTCCTCGGGCAGGCGAAGTAGAACTTGTTAACACAGTTGAAAGTTTTCTTCCTAGGAGAGTGAAGGTTAGGCCTCAAGAGGTCAAGGTTTCCATCAAGGCTTCCATTCATTCACATGGCATCTGCTTCCAAAGGTGTTGGAATGTCTTATCATTAACAGTATTAAAAAGCATGGCACTTATGGGGCCGGAGTGATAGCACAGTGGGTAGGGCGTTTGCCTTGCATACAGCCGACCCGGTTTCTATCCCTGGCATTCCATATGGTCCCCAGAGCACCGCCAGGAGTAGTTCCTGAACGTAAGAGCCAGGAGAAACCCCTGAGCATTGCTGGGTGTGACCCCCAAAAAAAAAAAAAGCAAAAAAAAAAATCATGGCACTTAAAATAAAATTAAATTTGAAAAAGAAAAAGCGACTCACCAGACAATGCCTGGTGCCAGGTTGAGAAACACTTTCCACCTCCTGCCAGAAGTTGAGTGTTATGTTTGCACAGGGAAATGTATGTAGGGCAAATGAGTTAAAGGGAATAAGCTGTAGAAGAACCTAGAATCCTATTTTGTCTATTCTGAAATCTGCTGAAGGTTTTTAAACAGGGAGTCATCTTTTTTCTGATTAAGTTCATAATTTAGAAATATTGCACTAATGTCCCAGAGGAAGATGAATGATAATGAATAGTTCGCATGTATTGAAGCTTACAGTGTCCTAGGTTTTGTTGGGTGGGCATAACATATTTATTTCATACGCTGTTCACAACAATTTAATAAAGCTGCTACTATTATCTTCCCCTATTAAACAGATGAGGAACTGGAGGTCAGGGAAGCTGGGCAGCTTTTTAAAAAAAACCTCAGGAACCAGAGAGATGGCACAGCGGGTAGAGTGTTTTCTTTGTATTCGGCTCACCTGGGTTTGATCCCCGGCATCCCATATAGTACCCTGTGTGCTGCCAGGAGTGACTCCTGAGTGCAGAACCAGGAGCAACCCTGAGCATCACCAGGTGTTACCCAAAAAAGAAAAAGAAAAACAAAACAAAAATAAATAACTTTTTTTATTAAATAAACTCAGAGCCCTTGACCCATGAAACATGACTCAAATCCCAGGCCGCACAACCTGGTATTGCCTCACGGTAACTGGAAGAGGTTACAGAACTTTCTCTATGCTGTCCAGGGAAATGCTGGGTGTTAGCGTAGGTGATGAAGGACAATGATTCGGACAGGGTAACAGCAGTATCTAATAGATATTGAGAGACAAGGGAAGAAATGGAGACAGAGGGAAGAGGAAATAAGGGAATATGAAAGTCTGAAGAATGTTGGGGATCCCTGGATTAGAAAGCAAGTAAAAGTCCACATCAATAGCTCAGATGAGGGACAACAGTGAGGATGAGATAGGGTCTTAACATACTGATAAGGTCAAGCTGAAGATAACTTTAATTGAGAAGTTAAGAGAAAGGGGGCTGGAGCGATTATACAGTGGGGAGGACTGTTGCCTTACACTCAGCCTACAGGTGTTAGATCCTCGGCATTCCATATGGTCCCTTTAGCACCACCAGGAGTAAGTGCAGAAATAGGAGGAACCCCTGAAAATTAGGTGTGACCAAAAAGCTCTTCCCCTTCCATAAAGAGAGAGAATTGGGAAGAAGGAGGCCTATATCCTAGGGCCCATACAGGTCTCTCTGGCCATGTAACCAAAAAACCTACCTGGCAGACCATATGTGATTTTCAAGTGGGATAATGATTAGGAAAAAACATAGTGCCTGTTCCTAAATGCAGAAACACACGCACACACGCACATGGATTGAAGTGTCACCAATGCTAATAAGAGGATTCAGTCTCGTGGATAAAGTATTTCAACCACAGAAATCCTTCCTGTGCTTTGTCAACATTTGGACTTTTTGATGGGGGTCAGCAGCAAGAGCACAAAAATGAAACATTAAATGAATTCAAGATTTAAACAAAATCTTCATTTTCATCCTTCTTTTTAAATTGGCTTAGGTTGTCTTTTTCAAATCAATAGACTGCATTTGCAGAAAGACTTCAGGGAGAAAGAAGAGTGACTTTCCTTAGGACCAAGAGCAAAGTATTTGACTCTTACATAGACAATGAACAAATCCAGGTGAACTCTTAGAAGCCAGAAAAATTGACCTCGACACCCACATGTGTCGCGCCTTGCTCATGCCTCAATCCCAGCTTCCTTTCCACAGTCACTTTAAGAGCCTGTGTTTTGATTTGCTAATGTCACTCTGTGGAAGAGCTCATGCTATACATGTTGGATATTCTTAATTGATCTTTAGGCACACACACACACACACACACACACACACACACACATCAAACACACACACACACACAAAGCTTTCAGTTTTATCAATGAGAATGGCCTATATTAAAAGATTGGAAAAGATAAGGAAAAGATGTGGAAAGAAAAAAGGGAACTCTAGAGGCCTGCCCAGAACTGCGACAGGCTGGGATACAGCGAGAGGCACAGGGCTGAGTTGCTGCCCGCTCAGCTTATGTTAGGCTAATGAGGTGCCCTGGAATGGGGGCAGGGCCGGGCTCCCCCTGCCTCCCAGTCTGCAGCCACTTTCAAGGTCTGGACTCCACAGCTTGACAGAGCCACACCCAACAGAATAGCCGAGTTCAAGCCCAGATATGCATGACTGGGTGATCAAATCCACCAGTTTCCTGGGGAGCTGAAACTGGGGCGCCCCCCCCCCCAACTCAATGCCCCCCAACAAGGCCTCATGAGCCTGCCAGAACTGCGACCAGCTGGGACCGTACATGGGTGGTCCCATGTATCCCCATGTACTGCGATCAGCTGGGACTGTACATGGAGGTCCCATGCACTCCCCATAGCGCCATATACCATCTCAAACTCTAGTATATTCATCTAACTGGTATCCCATCACATTTTATAGAAACTAAGTGTGTGGGCACGAGGTATGGTCTAGGGGACCACCTCAGTAATTTCCTATACAGTGGACTCAAATGGCACAATGGAGATTTGAGCTTCTCCACTGACTTTTTCTAACACCATGTTCAACGACCATATTTAGAGAAGTAGCTCCAACAACCAATATAGAATGAATTGTTCAGTGCATGAATAGGAAAAGCTCAAATAGAGATTGAGATAAATGTGAAATAAGTGTTGTCAGTAGCTGTAGTGATGGTTTATCTGGGATTGTCAGTAAAAAACCACTGTGTTATGGAAACCCAGAGAGTGAATCCAAGAACAGAAACTGGCCAGACTCCCACACATCAGCCTAGGAAAAAAAAAAAAAAAGACATGACCTTATCATTACTATTTCCTTAAATGAGCTGTGAGGATCAACATAATTGATGCTGGCTAAGTGAGAAGGCATCGTGAGGGGGATGGAGGGTTGGTGGGAAAAGCAGGTCTCTGGTGGTGGGGGGGCACACCTGTGGTGGGATTGGTGCTGAATGATGAACCTTACCAGCAACTGTATTGTGAAAAAGTTTGTACTTTGTAAATCACGGTGTTTACTACTGAAATTTGTATGGAACATAAAGCCCCCACAGATAGCGAAAGCAATCCTCGGGAAAAAAAAGAAGATGGGAGGCATCACCTTTCCCAACTTCAAACTGCACTTGAAGGCAGTAGTAATTAAAACGGCATGGTCTTGGAATAAAAACAGACCTGTGGACCTTTGGAGTAGAATTGAGTATCCTGACACCCAACCTCAAACACATGATCATTTAATCTTTGATAAAGGTGCAAAGAGTCCAAAATGGAGTAAGGGAAAGCCTCTTCAACAAGTGGTGTTGGGAAAACTGGGCAGCAACATGTAAAAAATGAATTTGGACCTGTGTCTAACACCATGCACAAAAATCAGATCAAAATGGATTAAAGATCTCAATATCAGACTTGAATCCATAAAGTACATTGAAAAAAATAGGAAAAACCCTCCACGACATTGAAGCTAAAGGGATCTTTAAAGGTGAAACACCACTAACAAAGCAACTAGAAGAAAAGATAAACATATGGGACTACATGAAAATAAAAAGCTTCTGACCTCAAAAGAAACAGTAACCAACATACAAAGACAGTCCACAGAATGGGAAAGAATATTCACCCAATACCCATCTGACAAGGGGTTAATATCCAGGATATATCAGGCACTGGTAGAAATTTACAAGAAGAAAACAACCAACCCTATCAAAAAATGGGGAGAAGAAATGAACAGAAACTTCAACAAGGAAGAAATTTGAATGGCCAAAAGACATGAAAAAGTGCTCATCGTTAATCATCAGAGAGATGCAAATCAAAACAACAATGAGATATCATTTTACACCACAGAAACTAGCACATATCCAAAAGCAACAACAACAAGTGCTGGCATGGATGTGGGGAAAAGGGGACACTCATCCATTGTTGGTGGGAATGCCGGCTGGTACAGCCTTTCTGGAAAACAATATGGACATTCCTCCAAAGACTAGAAATTGAACTCCCATTCTACCCAGCCATACCACTCTTGGGAATATACTCTGGGAAGCCAAAAATACGCAGTGGAAACACCATCCCTACTTTTATGTTCATAGCAGCATTATTCACAATAGCCAGAATCTGGAAACAACCAGAGTGTCTGAGAATCGATGTCTGGATAAAGAAGCTTTGGTACATCTACACAATGGAATACTATGCAGCAGTTAGAAAAAATGAAGTTATGAAATTTGTTTATAAATGGATGGACATGGAGAGGATCATGTTGAGTGAAATTAGCCAGAAGGAGAGAGACAGATATAGAATGACTGCATTTATTTGCATGAAATAAATATATATGTACATATTATGATACCAATATCCAAGGTCAGGCGAAGCATGGAACAGGAGGTCTTATCAAAGTTGGAAATTATCACAAACATGTGGGAGTCAGAGGCTAGGTAAGACAGAGAATGGAACAGGTTGTTATTAATTGTTGAAAGTGCTGATATCAACCTAGAACTGAGCATTAAATACAGGCACAAAGATACACATGATAACCTCTTAATGTATGTATTGTAATCCACAATGTGAAAGGGAAGGAAAAGAGAGAGAGAGAGAGAGAAAGAAATAGAGAACCTGCCACAGAGGCAGGCTGGGGGAGAGGGAGGGAATCGGGGACATTGGTGGTGGGAAATGGGGCACTGGTGGAGGGATGGGTGCTGGAACACTGTATGACCGAAACCCAAATATGAACATCTTATGAACAACTTTGTAATTGTGTATCTCACAGTGGTATAATAAAATATTTGAAAAAAAACAAAAAAGGTGGAAATTATCACAAACTTGTGGGAATCAGAGGCTAGGTAAGACAGAGAATGGAACAGTGTGCCAATAATTGTCAAAAGTGCTAATACCAACTTAGAACTGAGCATTAAATACAGGCAAAAATATACACATGACATCATTTTAATATATGTATGGCAATCCACAATGTGGAAGGGAAGGAAAAGAGAAAGAGATAGAAAGAGAAAGAAATAAAGTACCTGCCATAGAGGCAGGCTAGGGGGAGGGAGGGAATCGGGGACATTGGTGGTGGGAAATGGGCACTGGTGGAGGGATAGGTGCTGGAACACTGTATGACCGAAACCCAAATATGAACATCTTATGAACAACTTTGTAATTGTGTATCTCACGGTGGTATAATAAAATATTAATAAATAAATAAATAAATTAATTAATGAATGAATAAATAAGTAAATAAATAAAATACAAAAAAATCATGGTTTTAAAATAAATCGTTTTTAAAAAAGTAACTCTGGTCCACTTTTGAAGGGAACATAAACAGCTGTGGAAAACTATATCAAGATTTTTTATAAGAAATCAAAATGAAAATTCCATTTAATCAACAATACCACTTGTATGTACTTATCTGAAAGGTATTAAACAGTAATTTGAAGTTGTATTGTACTTAGACATTCATAGCAGCATGAGTCACAAACCATAGACTCAAAGGTATATTACTCTGCCACTAAAAAGGATGATGTGTCTTTTTGATAATAAGATGACAATGGCATGTTGGTATGTGAGGAGTGAGACTGATTAGCATTATCTACATAGAAGCATGAAGCTGATTACCCTGAAATTTGAAGTTTAAAGCTAAAATTTTGAAGAGAAGTAAGAAACTAACCCCCTGAGATAGAGGTATGAAGCTAAGCCCTTCAAATTCCATAACAACGTAAAACCAATATTAGTCAATTTAACAGCATTTTTTAAAGTGTCTACTTTTTTTAAAAGGCATCAGGCAAAAATGAATTCACATACCAGTTTCATCATTCTTCAATTCTGTGATGTGAGTTTACCTGCCTCCTTTAAGACTTCATTTCTTAATTTGTGAATGGATATAATAAAGTGTCAAAGCACCATAGGTTTGGACTTTTTAAAAGTACGTGTGTCTACAAGAGTCAAGCCATGGACTATGCTTAAATACTCATCCTTGGATGACTGGAAAAAAAGAAGCTGTGGTGTAGGGACCAGAGAGATAGTCCTAAGTGTTTAGTTATCCTTGACAAAGCTTTGCCAAGCATTTACACATCACCCTTTCCTTTACCCTCAGGGCTTAGCACACGAAAAGTTGTCATGTAAATACATCAGTTTCTTTTATGTTCTAAATTATGTCCCACTGAAAGTGATATTATTGAAGTTCTAACTTCAGATCTCAGAATCTCAATAACTATACTTAGAAGTAGAACCTTGACCCAGGTGATAGTACAGTGGGTAGGGTGCTTTCCTTGCACATGACCAATCTGGGTTCAATCCCCTGGCATCCCATATTGTTGAATGACAGGCCTAGCTATCTTGGGAGGTTTGCTGTTTTATTCACTCACAGCTTAATCTATTTACATGTTCTTAAGCCAGGGTTCATAAAAATGAGATCTCTCCTCTATGTAAACACAGATGGAGGGTGTGGCAGTTACAGAAGTCACCTTGACTGAATGAGTAGCTTCTGATTTATTGTTATACATTTACTAAGACTTCTATGTTATCTACATTGGGCACAGCTCCTCTTTATACCCACAGGACCCAGGGTGGGACAGTTAGAACTACCACCCTGGCTATGTTGAGACTATCATTTAAGATTATAGGAAGGTTCATACTAGTTTGCCCTCAAGCAGGCGAGTGTGACCCTTTCAGTATACAGAGAACAAGATACTCAGAATCACCCTGATGCAGATAATAAATAAGAAAAAGAAAGACCTTCTGGAAACCCTCTAGATTACATGAAGCCCATAAAATTAAGACGTATTTATTACTTTATACCAGCCCCCTCTCTCTCTCCAGTGTTTTACATAAGAAATAATCTTGGAAAAAGTCAAGTCCTTGGCATAATAATTTGCTTAGACCTGTAGTAGGATGTGGCACCACACTTCTATACTCTTCTACTATCTAGAAGCTGTTTAGTTGATCTTTGTTGACAGGACCCTCCCTGTCATCAGTTAGGATTACTTTGGTGTATATAAGGGGTACAGATTTGAGGTACACTCACCTCTTTGGTAGGACTCCTCTCTTGTGGACTCTCTCTTTGGTAGGACTCCTCTCTGTGGGCTTCTCTGTGGTGGAACTCCTCTCTGGTGGGATCCACTTTGGTGGGAGACTTGGACCCTCATGTATGGTCTAAGTTCTGACCAGAGCTAGAAGTCTTCCATTATATTGGATTGTGGTGCTAGAGTTTTTTGTACTATTAAAAGTCTTTTTGGAACTGCGCCGCACTAGTGAGTTTTCATCTGTTCCCTGGCGGCCTTGGAGGTAGAAGGGAACTTCTGTCCCAATACTTTTGGGGACCCCAGTGGCTCCCTGACACCATACAGTCCCCCAAGCATCACCAGAAGTAATTTCTGAGTGCAGAGCCAGGAGGAACCCCTGAGCACTGTCAGGTGTGAACAAAAAAAAAAAAGAAAGAAAGAAAAACCTAGAACCTTTTAAAAACTGATTATGTTAAACTGAGCCCATGAGTGTGTAGTCTAATCCAATATGAGATGGAGAAATTTGGACACAAAAAAAAGACATTAGGGTGGTCATATGAGAACACAGCAAGAATGCTGTCTTCTGTCAGCCGGGAAGAAGAGCCTCTACAGAAACCAGACTAAATGATGCTTTGATCTTAGCCTTCCAGGAGACTCGAGGACTATGTGAAAATAAACCATTGTTTAAGTCATCTTAGCTATTGTATTTTGTTATGGAAACCTGAGAAAGCTAACATAAGGTTTAATAAATATTTGCTGATTGATGTATTCATTACTTAAGTCTACATAAAGGAAAGAATTTGTTATTTCACACACAATTCAACAAATATTTACCAACAGCTGCAATATAGCCGACCTTGAGCTGGCTGTTGGATAACAAAAAATTAATAAAGTATGGTCCATGGGGGCGGAGCGATAGCCAGCAGGTAGGGCATTTGCCGTGCATGCAGCCGGTCTGCACCGGCCGGGTTAGATCCCCAGCATCCCATATGGTCCCCCCAAGCACCGCCAGGGAGTAATTCCCTGAGTGCAGAGCCAGGAGGTAACCCCGAGCATCACCGGGTGTGACCCAAAAAGAATAAATAGAGAGAGAGAGAGAGATAGATAGATAGATAGATAGATAGATAGATAGATAGATAGATAGATAGATAGATAGATAGATAGATAGATAGATAGATAGATAGATAGATAGATAGATAGATAGATAGATAGATAGATAGATAGATAGATAGATAGATAGATAGATAGATAGATAGATAGATAGATAGATAGATAGATAGATAGATAGATAGATAGATAGATAGATAGATAGATAGATAGATAGATAGATAGATAGATAGATAGATAGATAGATAGATAGATAGATAGAATAAAGTATGGTCCAAGTCCTCAGTAAAGGGAGATTGTAACAAATAAGCAATTTCTTGTAGTTAGGGGAGAGAGGGAGAGAAAGAGAGAGAGAGAGAGAGAGGCGGAGGAGGAGGAAGAGAGAAGAGAGAGAGAAGAGGAAGAGAGAGAGAGATGCTATCTGAGAGAAAGATATGGTCATATCAAATATTCCGGGAACCATGGCTACCTCAGTAGCATAATACTGTTACAAATGACACATTATCCCTAAGACCAGGAGAATGAACCCAGGCACAAATTGCCTCACCAAAGTCTGCCTCAAATTATTCAAAGATTTAAAATGATCCGACAGCATGAAAACAACACTCCCCCAAACCATGTAGTAAACTGAGCAGGATCCAGTAGATAATAAAAGAAAAGCAAAGATAGATACAGGGCCTTCACGGATGGCTGGGGGAGGCTGGCGCTCCGGCTCGCGCTGGGCCTAGCTGACCATGGATCCCGAGGAGGGCAGATGGGTTTTGGGAGTGGGCCCGTCGCCTCTGGGGGGGTCCCGCAAGCAGCCGGATGAGACTTCGCCCATCACACTAGCCACCATTTTTGCTGTCCGGACCCTGTGAAACTGCCTCAGACCAGATCAACAGAGCAAAGCCAGTTCGAGCCCAGGTCGCGCGGCTGCAAGCGGCCACGCGGTCCACTAAAATAGTGAAACAGTAATGTCTTTTAATGCACTGCATTCAACCAAGAGCAGGAAAGTTTGTTGGGAAGGAGATATAAAGAGGAAAGAAATGACATGCAGAGCCCGCCAAGTGGTTGAGGTGCGGGAGGGGGAGGGAGGTGGGGACATTGGTGATGGGAGATGGGTTTGGGCGGAGGGTGCGTGTTGGAACACTGTAGAACCAAAGCTCTACATGAGCATCTTTCAATTAAAAAAAAAAAAGGTGGAATCTACCACAAACATGTGGGAATCAGTGGTTAAGTAAGACAGAAAAGGGAACAGTGTGCTAATATTTGTCAAAAATGATAATACCAGCCTAGAACTGAGCATTGAATATAGGAAAAAGATATACATGATGATCTCTGAATGTATGTATTGCAATCCACAATGTGTAAGAGAAGAGAGAAAGAGAGAGAGAGAAGAGATGGAGAACTTGCCATAGAGGCAGGCTAGGGGAGGGGGAGGGAAGTGGGGACATTGGTGGTGGGGATGGGCACTGGTGGAGGGATGGGTGCTGGAACACTGTATGACGGAAACCCAAACATGAACACCTTTGTAATTGTATATCACATGGCGGTGTAATAAAATATTAAAAAAAAAAGCAAAGATAAATATTAATTTGGGGCCGGAGGCGATAGTCCAGCGGGTAGGGCGTTTGCCTTGCATGCGGCCGGCCCATGCTGGCCAGAGTTTGGCATCCCATATGGTCCCCCAAGCATAGCCAGGAGTAATTCCTGAGTGCAGAGCCAGGAGAAACCCTGAGCATTGCCAGTGTGACCCAAAAAAAAAAAAAAAAAAAAGATAAATATTAATATGTAAAATAAGACCCTCCACAGTTTATATAACTATCTTTTTTTTTAATCCACAAGGAAATAGACATAAAGTCAACATTTGGTCAATTCGGTCCACCTTAGGAAAAGATCTTAGATGAAGACTGGGCTATGATACAGGGTGATCAGGAACAAAGAATAGAATTGAGAGAGAGATATTCTATAGCACTGGAGAGATAATGCAGTGGGTAAGGTGGTTTCCTTGTGTGCAGCCAACCCCTGTTTAATCCCCAGAATCCCATACTGTTCCTCAAGAACCACCGAGAATAATTCCTCAGTGCAAAGCCAATAATAACCATGAGCATCACATGGTGTGGCCCAAGTAACAAAAATCAAGCCCCCAAAAAAAAAGAATAATATTGGAGTAGATAGATGGAAATGATAAAGTTTTATAGAAAACCTGAGTTGCACAAAGGCACCCTCTGAGCCTAAGAACAACCCTGACTGACAGAGAGCAAGAACATGTGAGCTTGAGGCTAACTGCTGAGAAAATTGATTCTGCCAATTCAATGAATTTCTAGAGGTCCAGAGCTCAGATGAGGTCATCTTTATTTCAAGGACGGTCAGAGAACCATGCTAACAAAGAGGAGACTGTCTTCTGTGACCTTGTGCCTTGGCTGTCCTGAGACCAGTTACCCAGTATGGAGTTTGGTGGTGCAAGATGAAAAGGTAAAAGTACCTGCAGAGAAAGAACCCTCTAGACCGAGTGCGGTCTCTGACCTTTCTTGTTTCTCCTGGTCCTGCTCTCTGCATCACTTGTCTTTTTTACAGCTAAATATGAATGTTAAAAAAACAATAGTTGAATCTAAGTCTGAAAGTTTGAGAATTTCTCCTCTGACAAGTCTTCATGAGTGTAAGCAATATTGGTATATCTGAATCCAGTGTTGTTCATCAGATTTACCTCATTATCAACAATCACTACCATCACCACCACAGCAAACTACCATCAATCACCACTACCAACATCAATACCACCATTAATACTACCACCATCACCATTAACACCTCCATCACCACCACCTCCATTACCACCACCACTATCACCATGACCACAACCATCACTCACCACCACCACCATCACTAACATTAAAACCACCAGCACAATAACTACTACAAACTACCAGCAATCACCACTGCCACCACCTCCATCACTATCCACAGCAAACCACCATCAATTAAAAATATACCATCAGTACCACCACCAACACTATCATCATCACCACCACTGCAAGCCACCATCAATCACCTCGACCACCATCACCAAACCCACCACTTTCATCACCATTCCCACCACTATCTCTCACAACATGAAAATAAACTCTGGAGTCATAGATCTGGCAGAATCTGGTGTTAAGGGTCTTCAAAATTGAGTCAAATTACTATCCTGCAACCCTAAGGAAACAAATTCCCACAATTTTGAACCATTCTGGAGAGCTGAGCTCCAAAAGGAATTTAGAGTATACATGTTAGGAAAACCATGGAGCTCTCTTGCCTCAGACAACACATTTCCTAGATTTCATTGAAATAAAGAGACCTTTACTTGCTCAAGTTTCAAGTTTCAGGTCTGATTTTTAATAGTGATCTCTTTTCTAATGCAATATGTGATAGAGAACACAGCACTCCCTTGAACATTTTTTAAAATAAAATTACAATCAGAACAAATGGCAGTTTGCATGTTCTTCACAAACATAGTACTGATTAAATTTCCCCTCTCTCTTCAGCTTATCACCAGAATGACTTTTTTCCTTATACCTTAATACATATCTAAAAACAATGATGGAGTCGACAGAAAATAACTCAGAAAAATTTCATAAGTCACAAATGTTATATTTTTTTCCAATGTAAAGACCTTCTCTTCATAATTCCTGATGCTTCCAATCTGCCCCCCAGACACATTCATTTCTCAGACTCTCATCTGCTCATTAATTCAGCAATGCAGTTAAATTTTAGGTCTTTTTTTTTAAATAGTCTTGGTTATTGATTCTTATGAAATCCTCTGAGTCAAAAAAATCTCCCCAACCTCTCTCACCTTTGAAGTCAAGAAAATTAATAAAACAGTCATGTGTGAGACTGTTCCTTTATGAAGTAAGAAAACAGTGCATAGACTGACGGGGCTTGTAGGGGGATCCGCCACTGGTCAAAACTGTACAAAACCTAATAGTCAAGTCAAATTCTAAAACATTTGGATTCTATTGATTGAACGCAAGTAAATGCACCCTAATTAAACCACCCAATATTTAAAATGTGCTTAAAGGAAGCAACCCATTGTTTCAGCTCAACTTGAGCTTTGAGAAAGTTTGTTTAATCGAACACTACCAATTCCACTGATTTGGGCATATTGAAACTTCCATTGAGAAAAATGCTGGATTACTAAGAGTGGCAACATGGTCTGATGCTGAATACAGAAACCAAAAAAAAAACAGAGTTCATGTCTGAGTCTGTCACTTTGTGTATGATGTCCTTTAAGATATTTAAACCGAGATACAGGCCATTCACCTTCAAGGGAATAAACACAAATAAGCTGAAGTGCCGTTCAAAAAGTTCAATAGACTTAGATTCTAGGAGCATAATAAAGCATGTAGACAGATGAGACCTTGGTAAAGGTGAGGAATGATAGTCCCAAGGTTGACAATGAGGACCACAATGATGATGATGGTGGTGATGATAAAGATCAGTGACACTGATGGAATATAATCCAGTTCGTACTGAGGGACAAGCACTAAGCAGGTCATATTTATCTGCATGCTCCTACCACAAAGGCTCCATCTTGTAGAGTTAAAAATGGAGAAACAAACCCAGGGGTGGGGAGGGAGGGAGGCGTGACACTAGTGATGGACGGACGAGGTGTCGGAAATGTGTGCATGAGAAACATATTAACAGTACTGTCAACCAAAGAACCTCAATGAATAAAAAAAAGATTTAATGTGTAAAAAAGGACTAGAGAAATAGTATAGTATGTAAGACACTTGCCTTGCATAGGGCTGATTTAGGTTTAATCCCAAGCACCCCATATGGTTCCCCAAGCATAGCCAGAGTGATCTCTGCGCACAAAGCCTGGAGTAAGCCCTGAACACAGCCAAGAGTGCCCCCAAAAAAATAGGTAAACAAATACCAATAGTTACTGAGTCTGGAGCCTATCAGAATAGAAGGATTAGAGGACAGGTAAAGCACTCACACAAAGACAGGCATGCATACATGTGCACAGAACTTCAGTTTCAGTAAGCCATTATTCTCAGGATAATGCTTCCCCACCAGTATGATGCATGCATGAGTCAAAACATCAATTATAGGGTCATTCCCTCTGAATAGACCTCCCGTTCCACAAGCAGGACTTCCATTTTGTTGTATCCTAGATGCTTACTGGAATCTGGAACTGTCGGCAATTTCTCAGCTCCCTGAGACATGGAAATCTACCATGGTCCAATTTTGTAAAAATAGTTCTTTGTCACTTGATTCATATTTGTGTTAACAAAAGGAAATGGGACTAAGGGCTCTTTTTTAAATAGGAGATTCAGTGAAGGTTGGGGTGGGGGCAATGGAAGACTAAGGAGGTATGAGGGCAGATGGTAATAAATGTCACCAAGTGGGAAATATTCTAGCCTTATTCCCAGAAACCAGAGGCAATAGCTCAAGGCAGAAAAATGACAATAATTATATTGCTCAGAAGCTGACAGCATACATAAATCTGGTGCATTAAGCCCTGCCTGTGGATTCGCTTTTCAAATCTCATTTCGACAGTATCCTTTCTGGGAGCTAAAAGTCTCTTTTTGCCTAGTGACTTCAGGTAAAGTCTGTGTCTGCAAAAAAGTAATTATTATCAGACTTCACTCATGGCTTGTGTTGTTGGTGGTGGTATTTGTTTATTTCGGCAGTAACTACAGTCTTGCCGCTTCTTCCTAAAGAATTACCCAAGGAAGGAAGACAAAGATTTGGGTCACAGTCACTCTGCTTTAGGCCATAGTGTCTGCAACTTCTTCTTGGATTTCTCCCAGACAAGTCACACTTGAACCCAGACTTATGTAATAAACCTCTGAACATCGTAGCCCAAGCAATTTCCAGGTTAGTAAGCTGGACACCACAGTCAAGCTGGTTTTAAAATTAAGATTTCAATAGGAGAGCATGCTTGTGTATGTGTTGTGTGTGTGTGTGTGTGTGTAAAATTATTTAAAATTTATCAAGCTGAAAGAAGGAATTGAGCTAGGTCAAAGGGAAGATCTGCTTGCAGAACAGATGCAGATCAGATAACTAAAGAGTTTCCAAGTTGCAAGTTTTTTATACACAAAGTAAAGTATCATTACTGTTATATGCAATAAATGTTATATTAAAAGGTGGGTTTTAAGCTTCTATGTTTTCTGCAATCAAAGCACTATAAGATCCTGTGATCAGGGTCTTGTTGCAAAAATTTAGAGATATGCATGATAACTTTTCAGTATAATACCCAAAAAGGAAAAAAGTATATATATATATACTTCTTATATATAAAAAATATATATTTTTTCTTCTCTCTATATATATGTATATGTGTGTATATATATAGTATATATATATGTGTGTATATATGTATATATGTGTATATATATACATATATATAGAGAGAGAGAGAGAAAGAGAAGAAAAATTTCCTTCCATAGACACATTGGGAGTGGAGGGACCAGCTGGAGGGAATCTGGGAACACTGGTGCGGGCAAATGCACGCTGACAAAGGGACGGGTGTTGGAACATTGCATGACTGAATCATGAACAACTTTGTAACTGTGTATCTCACTGTAATTCAATTTTTTTAATTTTTTAAAAAACGTCTTTTTTAAAAAAAAAACAACTTTATTTATTTTATTTATTTATTTATTTTGCTTTTTTGGGTCACACCCGGCAATGTTCAGGTGTTGTTCCTGGCTCTGCACTCAGGAATTACTCCTGGCAGTGCTCAGGGGACCGTATGGGATGCCGGGATCAAACACTTGCTGGCATGGGCCAGCCGCATGCAAGGCAAACACCCTACCCACTGGGCTACCACTCCGGCCCCTAAAAATAGTCTTTAATTTAAAAAAAAAAAACTTGTAAAGAAAAAAAGATTCAGGGAGACTTCCTCTGCTCACAGAACACGACCATCCTCTGAATACTATGTCCAGGCCCATTTATCAAGCAGGGCTGCTGGGGAGAGGCTTTCTGGGGGCCAGAGAGCAAGGAAGCAGGGGGCTGAGGGATACTTTCTTCCTTCTCCATCACTCAGTCCTTGAAGTCCCAGAGCAACTCATCAATATCCCACACAAGTATGAGAAGACTCAGTAACTTGAGGAAAGATGGATAAAATAGGTGAATCCAGAAGGAAATACTGTAGAATAGGTCACAATTCCATTCGTTCTCAGACAGGGTTGGTGTCAACATTTGCTCAAAACTAAGATCAAAACTGAATATAAACCAAGAGTCACACCTCCGAGTTGCATAAGCCTCCACCCAGGTGGCCCTTATGCAGCTGCCTCAAAGACATTTTTTAAAGGAAATTTGCACCAAGCATGCTCCACTGCTTAAAAGACATAAGATGACACTTATTTTGTTCTCCACTCCCTAAGTTTGCATAGAGGGGAGAGAATGTCAACTGACCCCCAATATATTAGTTGAGGGTTTCCAAAGAATATGAACCAATAGGACGGAAAGATGATAGACAGGCAGGCAGACAGAAAGATACATAAACAGGCATATCTGTAAAGACATTTCTTCAAGAAATTGGCTCACATAATTACAAAGGCTAAGAAGTCCCTACCTTCTGTAACCTGGAACATCAGAAATGTCGACTCCAGATAAAGACTTCCATTCAGCTCGGAGGGCCTGAGAATCAGAAATGCCAAAGGTAAGAAATGGCCCAAGCTCCAGCCCAAACAGTTAGGACAAGCACACATTCAAACTTCCTCCACCTTTTTGTTCTATTCAGGCCCTCTACCAAATCCCATTAGCCGGTTGTCTTGTCCATTCTGTAGGCTGGGCCCTACCCTTACAGGACTCTATAATTCAACACAAGAAAGGACAGTGCTAATCCCTGAGTTATTTTTCTTCCAGGACCCATGTTGGGAGGTCTGAATTAACCCAGCAAAAGGAGCTCTTACGTCTCCCTAAGGTGCTCTGGCTGTACTCTCCCTACAGCACCTATCCCTCTGGTCCAGACATACTTTTAGGGGCTATCCAGGGTCCCTCTGGAAAAACACTATGTCTTCCAGCCTCTCTCATAGGTCCTCCCAATGGTTCACAGTTTATGCATAGAAGCTGTTATCCACCATCTCAGACAATATCTTTCCCTTCTAACTCCCTAACTTCTGTGAGTCATCTAAGAAAAAATACTAACTCACATGAAAAATATCTAATACTACCATCCCAAAAGGGGAGAATTCAGCCATTCCACACTGATTATTAGCACAACCCTTTCTTTAACATGTAAATTGCCCTTCTCCTGTGTAGCTGAAAAGTCCTTAGAGATGGCTGACATCAAAGACAGCAAGTCTTTCTACTGATCAGCATTTTCCAGGAGGGGGAAGCTGCAGAGCTTCTTCAGCTCTGGTCAGCTTATTGACTTTGCTAGGACTGTGGAGCACCTCAAAAGAATTACATTTAAAAAAACATGAAGATTAAGAACAGGCCAAAAAAAGAGAATAATTTTATACTGTAGAAACACCATAGTTTATTCCCTTTTTATCATTGCTATAGTAAATTCCCACAAACTTAAGGCTTACATGCATTGCCTAATAATTTTGGAGATAAGGAACACAATACTGGCCTCATTGGCTAAAAAGCAAGGGGCTGGGAGGAAATTCCCTCTCTAGATGTTCCAGGAAAGGAATTCTGTTGCTTGCCTCTTCCAGCACCTAGAAGTCACTTACATGCCATGGCTTGTGGCCTCTTTCTCTCTCTAGCTTTGAAGCCCAATAGCAAAGCATCTCTCCAACCATTCTTCCCCACACATGTTTCCTTCTCATTTCCCCTTCTGCCTCCCTCTCTGGTTTCTAGAGACCCTTGGGGTGACTTTGGACCCACAAGGTCAATCCAGAGCAATTCTCTGGTTTGGTGTCAGATACAAAGCACCCTTAACACCATGCACAGTCTTAATTACCCTCCTGTGTAATCTAACAATCACAGTTTCCTCAATTGGGACAAGCACATCTTTGGGGAACTGTGAATTATTCTGCTTTCTTGCAGGCAAATATCAAAAAATAAACTAAATGGGTCAGACACGAGTCCAAAAGGAAATGCTAATTTTTATGTGAAACTTCTCAAATGTTCTCTGCAAAACCAACTTTAACTCAACACAAGCATTTATATGCCTAATTCCTCTTGAGGCCACATTGGTCAATGAGCTATAATTTATTTTTTGGTTTTTTTTTAATTTATTTTTATTTTTATTTTTATTTTTAAGTATTTTATTACCGAGATTCAAATAAAAAGATAAAAAAGTATGTTGGGTTTGGTCATACGGTCATTAAGTTGGTGTTTTTAAAAAAATCTGTTATATATTATAGGACAATGGTTCCTAATATTCTCCCACCACCAAAGCCCCACTTTAATTTCTTTTCCTTGGATCTCAGACATGCTCAAAATAATAAGTGAATGCTCTTAAGAAATGACTGTGTTCCTAAAAGTTTTATTTAACTAAGATGCAGTTTTCACCTGTATATAGCCTATGATAGAATTTATTAATTATAAGTCAGTATAAATTGAACATTTATTATCACCATTCTCTGTGGTTAATCTATTAATCACCATTGTTCTCTATGCATTAACTCTGCCAGTTCTCATAATTTGATGAGATCAAAACTATTATTTCCCCCATTCTATCAATGATTAAATCAAGGCTCAAATAGTTGTGTCCCCAAAATTCACAGTCATTGCATGGTCAAATAACGATTCAAATGTAGGTCTTGGGGGCTGGAAATAAAATACAGCAGTCTTAAACACTCACCATCCCCAACACCACATATAGTTCCCTGAGCACCACCAGGAGTGATATTTGAGCACAGAGCCAGGAGTAAACCCTGAGCAATACCTGAGTGACCCCTACTATCAAAAAATAAACCTTATACTAATACCAACCTAGAACTGAGCATTAAATACAGGCAAAAGATACACATGACAACCCTTTAATGTATGTTCTGTAATCCATAGTCTGGAAGGGAAGGAAAAGAGAAAGAGAGAGAGAAAGGGAAAGAAATAAATAACCTGCCATGGCGGCGGGCTGGGGGGAGGGGGAGGGAACCAGGGACGTTGGTGGTGGGAGATGGGCACTGGTGGAGGGACGGGTGCTGGAACACTGTATGACCAAAACCCAAATATGAACTTTTTAATTGTATATCTTTGTAATTGTATATCTCACGGTAGTATAATAAAATACTTTAAAAAATAAAAATAAAAAATAAACCCTAGGTCTGATTTCAGGAGTCATATTTTTAACTATTATATGATTCTCTTCCCACACATCCCTACCCAAAGATAATAAGTTTTATGGTTGTAAATGTCTGAGCCACCTATCACTATCACTATCTTCCCGTTAATCATCTATTTGCTAGAGCGGGCACCAGTAATATCTCCATATGTCCTGTCTCATGCTAATAGAACCCAAAGGCATCCGCTTGCTCCAGGAACATAGAGAGCCTCAAACCATTATATTAGGTCACGGGAATGACCTAATATAAATGTTACTGGTATTTGGCATATCAAATACTACGAGCAGCTCGCCAGGCTTGCTGTGCGGGTGACATACTGTTGTAGTCACCTCTAAATAAAGCATTTATAGATGAACTGCCAGGCTGTAATAGTCTGGGCTGCTGGGTGGAGTTGTGACGAGAGGGAAGTCCAGATGTGGAAAATGGCGAGTCCCATGGAGTAGTGGAGGGTGGTCTGGCTTGTTGTGATGCTTTGCTGAGGTGGCAGGCCAGGGCTAGAACCTGCCATGCCTCCCAGGTGCCTCACGAGAAGCTGGGCACAGGGAGAGCAAGGAGCAGCTCTGCCCCATGTCTGAGAGTCTCTGAGCCACCTAATTGTGGACAAAGATGGATGAGTTTTTTCTGAAACTCACAGAATAATATGGTCATGTGCCACTTCTGCTTTTTTTGGTGCCCCCAGAAGATCCAGAGAGAAGGGGATTTGAAAGCATTCAAGCAACATAGTATAACATAGATGCCCTTCCTTAGATGAATAGAGCACCAGGATAACTGAGAAATCATCATGGGAAAATGCATAATTAGTTAGAAAATCAGAGACGGGAGACTCCAAACACACAAAGCAGCTTTACTTAGAGTCGTGTCTTCCAGAGACATCTTGCAAACAGTTTGAGCGTCAGCGTTAAACTGCTAAGAAATTCCTACTTTCTGACAACTCAGCTGTCACTGTGCTGTGAACAGAGTTCTAGATGTCTCCTGGAGAACCTGTTCTTGGACAAGATACACCTCGTCAATCTTAAAATTATGCCATACACAATGTGATTGAAAATATGGTACAATACTGCATGGTCTAACACAGTCAAGGTCATTAATCACCTGGCTTCGGCAGGCTCGCCGCAGGCTGACCCAGCTGTTACACTCTCTGAATTCAGAGACGTGGAGCTAAAGCAAAGGTCAGTTGCCCAGATGTCTTAGTCGCTACATTTAGCCATTAAAGCCTAATTCTGGAGCTATCCCTGAAGACAGGAAAGAAGGGAAGGAGGGAGGAAGGAAGAGATTGAGAAGGGAGGAGGGAGGAAGGAAGATGGGAGAAAGGAAGGGAGGGAGAAATAAACTCTGACTCCAGAATCATTTAGTGGATGTCAAATCCTTCCACCTTGTAGAAGGATCTCAGGCTATCCTCATAGGTCAAGTGACAAGTCTGTCTATGTGTTTCCTTTCAGTGTTCTGTCTGCTGTCTCCTTTTCAGGTGACCTAGTGGACATCAGAGACCTCATGAAGAGATGAAGGTGACATAAAACTGTTGCTTTGGGGCCAGAGTGATAGCACAGCGGGTAGGGCATTAGCCTTGCATGTGGTTGGCCTAGGTTCGACCCCCAGCATTCCATATGGTCCCCTGGCAATGCCAGGAGTGATTCCTGAGTGCAGAGCCAGGAATAACCCTTGAGAAATAACCCTTGAGCATCGCCCAGTGTGACCCAAAAAGCAAAAAAGAAAAATTGTTATTTTATCCCTGGGAGCTGACCAGTTTGCTGACCAGTACAATGGACTCAAGTGAGCAAGAAATACAGAAGGAAATTTGCCATTCTCAGTGGACTGGCAGGCATGATGCTTTTGAAAGTGTAGTCGACCTCTTGCAAGCACTTGTTCTGTGTTTAGATGGAATCACCAGTGACTCAAATGTTAGATGGAGTAACTGTGTAGCGGGCGAGCATTTGTGCTCTGTAGTGCCATAACTGATTTTTATTTAATTATTATTAAATAAATAATTATTATTTATTTAATGATAATTATTTATGTAATTGTCTCTCCAGCGGTTGTCTCCAACTTGGAGACAACCGCTGGACTAGAGCCGTTACCGACTGGATCCCACGGGATGTCAAAAGATCACGTGGCCGCCCACCTACAAGATGGTCAGACTTCCTTGTTAAGACCCTGAAGGAACGGTTTGAGGCTCTTCATATTCCTGAATCAACCAGATGCCATTGGGCTACATTGGCATGTGATAAGGGTCCAATGGAAATGTTACTGGCGCCCCGCTCGAGCAAATCGATGAATAACGGGATTCAAGTGATCAAGTGATTTATGTAATTGTTATTACATAAACCAGTATTATTTATTTAATACATAATAGTTATTTATTAAATAAATAATTATTATTTATTTAATAAGTATAGATTATTTAATTTTTAATTTTTATTGAAACATTGGGGCTAGAGTGATAGCATAGCGGATAGGGCATTTGCCTTGCATGCAGCCAACCCCCGTTCAATCCCCAGATCCCATATAGTCCCCTGAGCACCATCAGGAGTAATTCCTGAGCGAAGATCCAGGAGTAACCCCTGAGCATCCCTGGGTGTGATCCAAAAAACAAACCAAAAAAAGACATCGTGATTTACAAAGTAAAAGGTTTTCATAGTACAGTTGTTAGAGAGAGTCATACTTCAATACCACTCCCACCACCAGTATGTTCCCACCACCAGAGACCGTCATTTCCACCCACCCCCAAACCCCATGCCTGCTCCCTCAGCTGGCACTAATTATATTGACCATTAAAGCACCTACATGGCAATGTTACTGATAAATCCATTTTCCGCTCCCCTCTGGTTGGTTATAGGTGAATATTACCAAAAATTCTGTTCTTGAATTTACTTTCTGAGTTTCTAGAACTTGGTTGGTTTCTATCCGTTTGAAAGAGGCCTCCCAGAAGGGACAGAGGTGGGGCAAAGGGAACCCAGCTCCATCTCCATGGAAGCCTGTGAACTTTAGCTGCCAAGACCTGCATACCTGGGCTTGAATTTGGCTGCTCTCTTGGGTAGGGCTCTAATGAACTGTGGAGTTCGGACATTGAAAATGGCTGCAATTATGGTGAGGTGAGCAAGGTTCCTCTGGCTTCTTCTGAGGTCCTACTGGGATGGTGGGCCAGGATCAGAACCCATCTTCCCTCCTGGACACCTCATGGTCAGCCGGGCACAGGAAGAGCTGGATGGCAGCTCTGCCCCATGTGTCTGTGTCCCACTGGATTATTTTAATATAGACTCCATTAATTACTCATCTCCGTCTAACTAATATAAAAAATTAGAGGCCAATCAGATTTTGACTTGTTGAGCACTGCATGAAGGGTTTTCCTCAACCACTCAGAATATCACCTCATCTCTTCTGCAAAAATACATAAGTGCCTCCCCCTCTTCTCTAACTCACGGCACTCGTCTTCCCTTGCTCTGCGGCCTAATTCAAAGAGCTGTGCAATGAGTGAAGACAATTCAGGACGACGTATCCTCGTCAGTATCACAGTGACTCTCAGACCAGTACATGCTCACCCTTGGTGTCCTTAGGGCTAAACACTTTATCATTCCTCTCTAACACTATCCTCCTGTGCAATTTTAATTCATTTCATTTTCTTCCCCCACCCTGTCGTTGGTTCCCTCCACATCCAAACTCTTCCCCACCTCCGAACATCCTCTTCAAGGTTTATCATCTCTAAAATGTAAACAAGGGTCTGGAGCACTTGCTTTGTAGGTAGAACAAACCCCACGCCACACACACCCCAACACCTGGATGAGCAGCCTCAAAGTACCAATCTGGTACTTGAGCACTGTTGGGTGTGACCCAAAACCCCAAGAGGAAAAAAAAAAAGAGTAAGCTTTCCCCCACTTCAGTGTCTCCCTCCTACATAAGCAATGTACTGAATGGATACTCTCTATTTCATCATTTTGTTTTGGTTTTAATTTCACACACATAAACAGGCCGCTCTTCGGCAGCCACCATTTTTCTGTCTGTGGCCTGGGAAATACAATCTTCTGTTCTCTACTCGCAGTTCAAGCCCCTGAGAACTGGGACATAGCAACTTGACTGGCTCCTCACAGACAAGGCTGCTACAACTTAAAATACACACACATAAACAAACAAACAAAAATCTTGGGGCAGGGATTAAGTCCCAGGCTGCATGAACCAAGTGGGTCTCAAGTGTAACTTGGAGACTGTCTTAGGCTGGCAGGGTCTGAGGCTTCCCACCATTCAGACTTTATCAGCCTGACGTCCCCTGGAACACACCCCACCACAGACAGGATCATGAGATGCTAATATATAAAGCCCAAGTGATATAACCCGCACAGCAGAGCCTGGCAAGCTACCCGTGTCGTATTTCATATGCCAAATACCAGTAACAATTATAGACCTCATTCCCATGACCTGGTGGAATGGTTTGAGGCTCTTTATGTTCCTGCATGAGCAAATGCCCTTGGGCTACTCTAGCATGTGACAGGGCGTATGGAGATGTTACTGGTGCCCACTCGAGCAAATTGATGAACAATGGGAAGACAAGTGATACAAGTGAAGTAATACAATCTTCAAATTCTTAGAATTTAGGTGGAGTTGTCCTGGCAGAAGACACTTGTATTTATTTGAAGATGAAAGCGAAAATGCATACTCTTTTCAGTGAGGTGACAGCTAAAACACTGGATGTTTTAGGAGAGTGTACATGCATGTGTCTGTTTCTTATTCTCTGCTTTTTTTTTTTTTTTTTGCTTTTTTGGGTCACACTCAGCGATACTCAGGGGTTTCTCCTGGCTCTGCACTCAGGAATCACTCCTGGCGGTGCTCGGGGACCATATGGGATGTCCTGGATCGAACCCGGGCCGGCATGGGCCGGCCGTGTGCAAGGCAAACGCCCTACCCGCTGGGCTATCGCTCCGGCCTAAGTTTCTTATTCTCTTCTAATATGTCCACTGCACGGGTGCCATTCCTTTGCAGTTCGTTGCGTCTCTTCATCCTCTGCTCCGGACCTGTTTCACATCTGTCCTACCTTGAGGACCCACAGGTTACTTTTAGTGTGCTCTTGTTGTTGCCTTGCTTTGTTTCTCTGTATCTCACATGTAAGTGAGATCATTCAGTATTTTTTTTCTCCTTCTGATTTATTTCATTCAGCAAGACCCCTCCAGGTCATTCTATGTTGTTGCATACGACAAGAGTTCATCTTTCTTGTACAGTGCAGTAGCCCATTCTTTACATATGACGGTGCTTTACTGCTCACCCCAGAGGCATCCTTAGACAAGCCCTAACTAAAGGTGTCCCCCCTTATAACCCTGACCTCCTTCAGACCCTCAGTAAGCCACGCTGCAAGTTAGGAGAAAATCTGTTAATCAATCTCCCTCTTTTCTTCTTCTCTGTCTTGACTGAGCTCTGGAAGGATATTAAGGCAGCTCGGCAAAGCATTCAGCATCTTGTCTGGTCAAAGGATTTTCAAACAAAAGCTGGGGAATGTGTTTGCTCCCTGTCAGGGACTAGGGGACCCAGAACCTGTCAGTTCCTTTCTCCGGGTCTTTATTTGAAGATGTTGAATTACATAGAGGGTTTCTCAGCAGAATCAAGAGGGTAAAGCAGATGGTTTAATTTGTATTTATGGGTCTGAGAGAAGGGAGCAGATGCTTGCCTTGCATGTGACTGACCCCAGTGGATTCCAGGCACATTTGGACCCCTGAACATGCAAAGGGTCACTCCTGAGGACAGAGCCAGGAAAAACACCCTAAGCATCAGAGTGTAGTCCAATCCCTTCCTCACAATAAAAGAAATCTTTTTTAATTTATTAGAATTAATCAAATAATTGCTTGTCCTTGTATTTTTTTTAATCCAGTGACTAAAAGATCTTGAAATATTCTGACTTTGGTAATATCTCCAAGGCCCTTCTAGCTTGTAGAAAACCAATAATCTATGATTTCCTCCACTGACCTCTCCTTTCAGAAGAAGTCTGCAATGAGTAATATTTTTCATTTTCAAATCAATCAGAAAACAGCAAGCAATTACTACCGAACTTACTTAAGCACTCTGGTTGGAGATGTCTCAGGAAGAAAATCATTTCCCTAGATGGTGGGTTAAATGATGGGTGCAATTTTCTCTCTGGCAATGTTTCCCTCGCTGTTCAACAGCTCCAGAATGACTACTGGTGAGTGGTTTTGGACCACTGGACTCTAGTGAAACCAAGGGACCACCCATCAGCCAGATGGCCAGTTCAATGGCCACAAAATAATCATGGCAAAATAAACTCATCTTCCTGCAGAATGAAATTTGGGAGGTCTCCTATAAATCAGTTCCAATGCATACAGGAGAGCAACAGGAGCCTGTTCAACCTCCAGCAGCCCATATGGTCCCTCTGGGCACTGCCAGGAGTAATCCCTGAGCACAGAGCTAGGAGTGATACCTCAGCATAGTCATGTGTGGCTCAAAAACAAAACAAAAGATGGTTAGACTGACAAATTCTACATGTATCTTACCAGAGTTTCTAGAAGATATGCAGAAAAAAAACAATGGCAGTGCTGAGGGGGCGGGCATCTGGAGACGAGGGCAGCTCATGAGGGGTCTGAGCCCAGGCTGAGTGAGGAGCACCCACACTATGAATAATGGGAGGATCTGGGCCCAGGTGTGAGAGCACTGGGAGAAGCAGCTCCAGTGATGGGTCCCGGCTAAATGATTGGTCCAGTTGATCCCTTGTCACAGAAAGAAATTATCGCATTCCCAGGAACAATAAATCAATGAAAAGTGCTCATCATCTATTATTATTAGGGAAATCCAAATCAAAATGACAACGTGTCATTAATGGAAGTGGAAGGGGACAGGTTTGTTGGTGTGAGGGGGGGAGGTTGGACCATACTGGCTATGGTCAAGGATCAGCACTGGGACTTGAGCAACAGCCCAGCAGGTAGGGCAGTTGCCTTGCATGCAGCCAACCTGGGTTTGACCCCGGCATCCCACATGGTTTCCCGAGCACTGCCAGGGGTAATTCCTGAGTGCAGAGCCAGAACTAACCCCTGAGCATCGCCAGGTGTGACCCAAAAGAAAAAAAAAGAATCAGCACTGATGGTGCTTGGAGGACCCCGTGAGGTGCCAGGGACCAAATCAAGGTCAGCTGCAAGCAAAAGAAAAGAGACTGATTACCTGTTAAAATGCTTCGTATAGGAAAACAGAAGGATAAAATGGGCTTTTTCTCAGCTGGAGAAGACCATGTTCTCTCTTGAAAAGGTGTCTCTCTAGTTCTCTCCCCTCACTAAGTTTCTTAAGGAAGGAAGGAAGGAAGGAAGGAAGGAAGGAAGGAAGGAAGGAAGGAAGGAAGGGAGGGAGGGAGGGAGGGAGGGAGGGAGGCAGGCAGGCAGGCAGGCAGGCGAGGCAGGCAGGCAGGCAGGCAGGCAGGCAGGCAGGCAGGCAGGCAGGCAGGCTACGTTTCAGATACTTTCATTTAAAGATATATTTTTCTGTGCATATTTCTCCTTAATTTTATCTTGTGGTCTCTTGGAGAACACCCCTTAAAGGGCCAGTATCCTAATTAAAGGGAGATGACAGTTGGGAAACTTAGTCGATAGAGGCCAGGATTCTGAGCCTGGCTGGAGAGAGATAGGAGGAGAGAGCCTGGGCTTGACCCAGAGAGTCTTTAGGAAGTTTTGGAAGAGTCTTTTAGAGATTGTGTTGGAGAGTACAGAGAGTTGGAGAGAGACTGGAGAATGTTTGCCTGAGAGAGTTTGCTAGCAGGAGAGGAGAGTGGGGGTCTGCTGGACAGTCGCTTGCTGGGAGAATCCCAGTAGGCCTGCCTGCTTGAGAAACTGCTGGGAGAGAAAGAGTTTCTTAGGCTAAAGTGGAATGAGGAGATAGCTAGAAGAAACATTAAAGGAAGAAGTTAGAGAGCCTGTGGCCTGGTTCCTGTATCCATCAGTCAGGGGAATTGTCGTTGGCCCTAGCAGCAACTGGAGCTTTCACCAAACCCCATTACTGTCAGTCAAATACAGTGAAAACTGACAGCGGCCGCGTCTCTTCTCCACCGTATCCAATCTTCCTTTTTTACAGTTGTTCACATCTATACTCTATTTGGTTCATTTGCTTAGCTCTGTCTTCTACCTCATTAATTCTCTTAGACTATTTTTAGTCTACCGTTTTATGAACCTTCTTTTAACTCTCATTTTAGTGACTTTTTTAAAAAAAAATTTTTTTATTATACCACCGCACAATATACAATTAAAAAGATGTTCATGATTGGGTTTCAGTCATACATTTTTCCAGCACCTGTCCCTCCACCAGTGCCCTATTCCCACCACCAGTATCCCCAAATTCCCTCCCCCCTCCTCCAGCCTGTCTCTACAGCAGGCACTATTTCTCTTATTTCTCTCTCTTTCTCTCTCTCCACCTATCTATCTCTTGCACATTGTGGCTTGTCCTACAGATATTTATGGATTATCATGCAAATCCCTTTGTGTAAATTCAATGTTCAGTTCTAATGTGGCGTTAACATTTCCCATAATTAGTAGAGCACTAGTATATATTTATATACCACTAATGAACTCAGTCATTCTATACCTGTCCTTTCCCTTCTGACTAATTTTACTCAGCATGATACTCTCCACGTCCATCCATTTGCATGTAAATTTTGTGACTTCATCTTTTCTGACAGCTGCATAGTATTCCATTGTGTAGATGTACCACAGTTTCTTAGCCAGTCTTCTGTTCTCAGGTGTTCAGGTTTCAGTGACTACTTCTTGAATTTCTCCTTTTATCTCTTTCTCCATCCCACCTATAGTTTTCTGGTTTTGCTTTGTTTTTTCCAGACTGATGTCTTCCTATTTACTAGTTGCTCTCTTTTTATTGGAGGGTTCAACACTAGGGCTCAAAGATATGGTACTATTTAGGCCCCGTGATGTGGGACACATGTATAGCATGGAAAACCACCAGGACTGCACCCAGTAATTCTCAGGGAATCAAGTGATAAGAATCAAGTGAGATGCGTGTTAGCCCCCTGTACTTTCTCCCTAACTCCTTACCTAATGGTTTCTAGCCCTTTGTCTCTTTAAACAATAAAGATGCACTTATTGGAAAATCATACATAGAAATTTTTAATGTTTTCAAAAATTATCATGCTATATCCTTCATCCTCTGACTGACTTCAATGTTCCCTTGTGATGCCTGTTTTAGCAGACATTAACTTCTATCCGACTCCTGTCCTTCCCTGGTTCAGATTCTCCCCCCTAAGCCTTTTTCCCACTGTGCTCGCAGCTATGGGGATTAGCCACTGTCAGTTTTCAGCTGTGTGGCTGACTAACTGACAGTATCAGGTATAAAACCGATCCAGAGGCTCTGAACTCCCTTTAAGACTCTCTTCAAACTATTTCCAAGCGCTGCCCTTGGGCAAGCTCAGCCAAACCTTCTCTCTGCTCCTCTAACTCTCCATCCTGCCAGGCTCTCTGTTCCTCCAACTCACTTCTGCCAGCCAGGATGAGAACCCAGCCTCAACTGATTCCTCATCTGTTTTATCCAATTCTTATATATCCCCATAATTTATATATTTTACTTAAAGAAGTAAAATCCGGTCCCTTTAAGGGATCGTTAAATCTCTTAAAGAGACCCAGAAAGACATCTCCAGGATTTCTTCCATGCCTTGCTTGAGGACCCCCTTCTGTCAAAATGGTGGCACTGAAATCTTCATGGACTAGCTGTAGGACCATGACCTTCGGTCAACATGTCAGAAGCTTTTCAGCTCTGCCCCTCTCTGGACAGGCTGCAGGAGAACAGTCCCTTGGCATTAGCTCCGGGCTCGTGGCAGTGAGGATGACCACGACAGAGCAGCAGTGCCTTCCTGACCTGCACAACACTGAGCTCTACTTGCTTGGGCTTTTCTTACTTAAACTGGTTTCACATCACATGGAAGAGCTAGATCCAAGTATCATCCTCTCCCCTCTGCTGGCTAACCTCTATCTGTTTACCTCAGGCACAGGGCTTATGGCAGCAGATGTCTGTCTGGGCAAGACTCTGTCCTGTGCACTGGGCCCGAAGTTATTTGCTTCAGATTTTTCAGCAATTTTCTTTCAGAACAAAAACCTAGGGGTACAGACACCAAAGCACTTTTATTTACTTCATCTCATTCAATGCCCACAGTTCTAGAAGGTAGTTGTTGTTGTACTGGGTTTACAGAGAAGAAAACTAAGACCTGAAGAGGTAAAGTCATGCAGAAGATACATAATCCAGAAGTGATAAATCAGAACTGCAAGCCAGGCCAATGACCTGTTGCATCCATTGCTCTCCCGGGCCAACAGCATTGAGCATATAATGTTCTTTGTCCAGATGGCTCTGTCCTTTGGGACAAGGACCAGGAACGTTACCTCTCTGTCTCTCCTTCTCTATCTCTCTCTATCTCCCTGTCTCTCTGTCTGTCTCTCTGTCTCTCTCTGTGTCTCTCTGTGTCTGTGTCTGTCTGTCTTTCTCTCTCTTTCTCTCTCTCTCCATCTATATCTAACTTCCTTTAAAATCCACTAAAACCTTCAGGAATTGACTTCTCTGATTTCTTAGTACCAGACACAGGGGAAACGCACTCTTTATTAAATTAGTAAATGGCTAACAGAATGGAAACTATATTAAAGTGGTCCTTAATGGGCCTTCTGCTTTCCCTAATAAAGTTTCGTGTCTCCTCCTAAAGAGAGCTTGTGTCAGGGTAAGACAGAGTCAGACTCATTCACATATTTCTCTGGAAGAACCACTTAAGTACAATAAAATCTCAGCCCTGTCAGAGAGCTTGTCTGAGAGCTGCTTCCTGGAAGGATCTTTTTAAAGTTCTATTTACATTAAAATAACCTTCACCCCAACTCTCAGGACCTCTTCCTATTACAATGGACCAGTGAACCAGAGACTTATTCCAACAGCAAGAAATCAGAATGAATTTGGCTGATGCTAAAATCTTTCACCTTTCCACTTGTCCTCAGGGGAGGGAAAAGGGAAACGCAGCTGCTTCTTGAATGCCACCACTGCCAAGTGTAAACATGCTCCATGCATGTCATCTTTGCCCCATGCATGTGAACTCCATGGGCTTCCTTCTCTGGAACCCTGTATCATACATAATAAAGCATGGAAAATTGTAGAGTGGCTGCTCTGGGCTCCACAGATAGAAATCCCTCCTATCCAATACACTCATGTCAAACAACATCTTCACCCTCACCTTGGTCCTTAGAACTCCATCCTAGAAGGTTTGCTTAAAACATATTTCAAATTACTGCGCTCCCTTTTCCTGTTCATGCCTGCTCCCAAATGCTCTAGCAACCCTTTTTGTTCACACTGCGTTTTAAATTTCTGTACTTGCCCATTTTTTTACTAGCCCATTTTATTTTAGCTTCTCCACTTGACTCATGAGCCTCTAAATCAAGTGACTTTCCCTTGGGATGACGCTGAGTGATGCTCTCTTCTCAAAGGACGACCTTGGCAGGTGGTAAGAGAAAGTCAGTGCTGGGTTTGAGTCAGGCCTCCTGGATTTCCCAACTGTGCCCGCTGCTTTCTGTCTCTTTCAGTACTTGTCTCTAGCCTGTCACGTGAACCAGGTCATCCTTCTCTCACTGGATTGTGTTACCATTAGAAGATGACACTTATGGCCTGGGAAGAATGCTCAAAGTACCTGATCACAAGCTTTGCATGGTGGAGTCCTGAACTGCAGCTCTGACACCACATGATTCCCCCAGAGCACCGAGCTGGGAGTAATCCCCAAACAAATACAGAACAACAAAAATGACACTTTAAAAAATACTTTTCAGAAAGATAGATATAGAAGGACTACATTAATTTGCATGACATATATATATATAGAGAGAGAGTATATTACCAATATCCAAGGTCAGGCAAAACATGGATCAGGAGGTCTTATCAAAGGTGGAATCTACCACAAACGTGTGGGGAGTCAGAGGTTAGGTAAGACAGAGAAGAGAACAGTGTGCTAATAATTTTCGAAAGTGATAATACCAGCCTAGAACTGAGCACTGAATATAGGCAAAAAGATAACATGATAACCTCTAAATGTATTTATTGTAATCAACAATGTGTAAGAGAAGGGAGAGAGAGAGAGAGAGAGAGAGAGAGAGAGAAAAGAGATAAAGAACCTGCCATAGAGGCAGGCTAGAGGAGGGTGGAGGGAATCGGGGACATTGGTGGTGGGAAATGGCACTGGCGGAGGGATGGGTACTAGAACACTGTATGACCAAAACCCAAACATGAACATCTCTGTAAATGCATATCTCACAGTGCTATAATAAAATATTTTTTTAAAAAATACTTTTCAGGGGCGGAGTGATAGTGCAGCGGGTAGGGCATTTGCCTTGCACACGGCCGGCCTGTGCCGGCTCGGGTTTGATTCCCGGCATCCCTTATGGTCCCCAGAGCACCGCCAGGAGTAATTCCTGAGTGCAGAGCCAGGAATAACCCCTGAGCATTGCCGGTGTGACCCAAAAAAGCAAAAAAAAAAAAAAATAATACTTTTCAGGGTTATGAGTAATACTATAGTAGGAAGGGTGTTTGCCTTTGATGAAACTGACCCAGATTCATTCCCCAGCACTGCCAGGAGAAATGCCTAAGTGCAGAGCCAGCAGTAACCCTTGAGCAACTCTGGGTGTGGTCCATTAATTAAAAAAGAAAAGTAAATAAAAATGTTACTTGAAACCATGTGATCCACGTGACCCATTTTTTGAAGATGAAATCTGTTTCTTATTTTCTAGCTCCATCACTGTATCACTGTATCACTGTCTTCCCGTTCATCATCGATTTGCTCGAGCGGACACCAGTAACATCTCCATATGTCCTGTCTCATGCAAGTAGAGCCCAAGGGCACCTGCTTGCTCCAGAACATAAAGAGCCTCAAACCATTCCATCAGGTCATGGGAATGAGGTCTATAATTGGTACTGGTATTTGGCATATCAAATACGACATGGGTAGCTTGCCAGGCTCTGCCGTACAGGTACCATACTCTTGTAGTCATCTCTAAATCTAGCATTTATTGGTGAACTGCGTGGCCGCTTGCAGCCACGCAAGCCAGGCTGTGATAGGTTGGTATGCTGGGTGAAGTTCTGACAAGGGGGAAGTCCGGATGAGGAAAATGGAGGCCCTCATGGAGTGGGGGGTCAAGTCCTGCAACAAGATCTGGCTTGTTGCAAGGATCTGCTGGGGTGGTGGGCCAGGGCTAGAACCTGGCATCCCTCCCGGGCGCCTCGTGAGCGGCTGGGCACAAGCAGAGCCAGTAGCAGCTCTGTCCCATGTCTGGGAGTCTCTTCTAGCTCCATGTGGATGAGAAAATCCTAATCCCAGTTGCTGGTGCCATTTTTTCTCTTGGATATATGAGGGCTCAGGGCGACAGCAGGAACCCTCGGGCCTCTGTCCCTCACAGAGGTCCCAGAGACGCTTTCTGTTCAAGCTGGTGTGATGGGACGAGGCACTCCTACCACAGAGAAGCATGCACTCCCCAGCTGCCACCAGAGAGCTGTTTGAGGCTGATGGTTCAGGACCCCACCTCTTCAGGGCTCCCATTACCTCCTCCTGGGGGAAAGTATTCTCCCCTTCAACATCTGAACATTGCCCCACCCTCACCTGCTGGGTTTTACGATTTGATTTTGGGGTCTCAGTGCTATCACCGTACCCTGGCACAAATCAAGCCCTGAGAGGAAGGGCCACAAGGATATTTATTGATCATAGCAAAAGGAGGGATCCCATTTGAGCCGTCACTCCCCGTAAGACCTGGGAGTGTCCTGGTACCAGAGGAATGGGTTTAGAAATAGAACACACCTCGAGGAATTGTTAGGAGCATTGGGTGGAATTTTTTAACACTTAGAACTGAGAGAAGAGGTTAATAAATAGGCAGAGTAAAGAATATTTTTTGAGGTGGGCCGGAACAATAGCACAGCGGGTAGGACTAGGATGTTTGCCTTGCACGCAGCCGACCTCAGCTCAATCCCCGGCAGCCACATGGTACCCTGAGCACTGCCAGGAGTAACTGCTGAGTGAAGAGCCAGGAGTAACCCCTGACCATTGCCGGGTGTGACCCAAAAAGAAAAACAATTGAAGCCCTGTATGTATCTATAATGATGGACCCATGACTTGACACATTTCTCAGATCAGTTATCATATAACACCAAGAGTGAGCACTAGTGTAAAGTTTGCACTTTGGCTATGATATATCAACATGAGTTTATCAGTCGCAACAAAAAATGCCATGCAGATGAGATAAGTTGATAACAGTGAGTCTGTGGGAAAGTGCCAAGTTAGCGATAGGACATCTCTGTAAACTTCTGATTTTTCTATTAACCTTAAACTGCTCTAAAAATTTTTCTTAGTGTAAACAAAATTTTTTCTTTAAAAACATTTCAAATCCAAACAAAATCAGATCCAGCCATTATATTTGTAATTAGCATCATTATCATGCTCTGCATTCTCACACCACAGACCCCATGCAGACTTGCTAATCATCTACAAGAATATGCTACCCGCACGGCAGAGCCTGGCAAGCTACCCGTGTCGTATTTGATATGCAGATACCAGTAACAATTATAGACCTCATTCCCATGACCTGATGGTTTGAGGCTCTTTATGTTCCTGGAGCAAGCAGGTGCCCTTGGGCTCTACTTGCATGAGACAGGTCGTATGGAGATGTTACTGGTGCCCGCTCGAGCAAATCGATGATGAATGGGAAGACAGTGATACAGTGAGACAGTGATCATTATTACTGTTATTAATATTTCTTATAGGAAGAAAGCAAGACCTACCACAAAATACAAAATTCATTTCTACTATCCTTTACTTAAAGGTGTGATTTACAATTAAACACACACACAAACACAAAATTTAACCACGAGACACATCTATTTAGATCAAGCTAGCACTTCCATTTCCCCAATGTTCCCTCCTGTCTACACTCCATCCACCAGATAACATTATTCTGACCTTTTCTTTGTTGACTACCTTTGTCCCTTCTAGAATTCAATGCATCATTCCTATGCCATGTTATTATTCACGGGAGCTGCTCAGAAGCTAGATTTTCTGCAACTGCATTTCTGATGTGTAAACTCAGAGAAACAACACGGGCCACGGGTCTGAGGGGTTGTCAGAAGAACTTAGAGGATCCCCTCTAGGATTCACTCTCCTGAACCCCTTCTCCTGGCTCAGCCCAAAAGCTCAGTGGGGGCAGATGCTACAGTAGAACTGTGTGCTGCTGTGGTTGAGAAAAGGGAGAACTGTTTATACCTGGGCACAATCAATAATTGATTTGGAGAATATGATTCCAAGGGCATTGTGGGGGCAGTGCACAGACCCCAGTCTCAGGGCCAGCATCAAGCTCTGCATGCTCACACCACAGACCCCATGCAGACTTGCTAATCATTTAAAATCATCTCTCGTGCATGGCTTGCTTCGCACCCCCACCCACCACCCAAATAAATTAATTATGGAGACTTTAAAGGATTTTCAGAGGGAATCTCATTACTAACTTCACATTTGGCCCTACTAATCAATAGCTCTTTCATTTTTACAGAGCAAGTGGGAAAGCAAAGGGGCTTTAAACTTTTTAAGTCTGCAAGTCTCGTTTCGTCGTCTGAGGCCTTGTCTTGTGGTGAATGATGGAAAATATGTTCCAACTCCCAGTCCCCATTGTGTGACCTTGGGTAGGTTAATTAACTTCTCTGAGCCTCACCTTTCAAATAACTGGGCTTGCAGCCAAAGTGATGGCATAGTAGGTAGTAAAATTACCTTGCAAGCAGACAACTCAGGGTTGATTCCCAGCACCCTTTGAGGACCCCTGAACCCTGCCAAGAGTGATCCTCAGGGATCACAGAGCTGGGGGTGAGTCCTAAGTACTGCCAGATATGGCCCAAACACCAAATATTCAAAAAATAAACTAACTTTGCTTTCCTCTCACCTGAACACCCCCTCACTTCGTGTTATCCACGAGCTCCTCTTTTGTTCTACCCAGCCCTACTGCATACATGGGTGGGTTGTTAGTGAGAACACTGCGCTCTAGTCATGGGGACTCAGGACCCACTGATGAAAATTATTCTCTACTTATGCATTCCTCAGATGTCTATGAAAAGCGTACTATGTAATGAACATTAGGTTTTTTGTTTATATTTATTGTTTTGTTTTGAGGGCTACATACAGCAGTGATCAGGGGCTACTTGTGCTCTGTGCTCAGGGGTCACTTCCGGAGGTATTCAGGGGACCACGTGTAGAACTGGGGATCCACATGCAAGTACCTTGCCTTCCTACTATTTCTCTAGCCCACAGACACTGCAGTCTTCTAGAGCTACTGCCTTCATCTAAAGAAGATTAGATGATTAGAAGATTAATGCTCAACTCTGCATTACTTCATTGCTTTGTGTTCCTGCCCAATGTATATGTCACATTCTAGACTATTTTTGGTAGGTTAGGGACTGTCTTCTGCCAATGGTGAGCTCGTAGATGGCGAGGATTAGTCTCCCTTTGCATATTACCCACAGGGCTCAGCACAATGTGCAGCTTGCCGGAGGTGCTCAACAGCAGACAAGAGCCTTGCAGGGGGTCCACCTGGGTTCCATCTCCAGCATCCCGACAGTCCCCATGAAACTGCCAGGAGTGATTCCTGAGCTCAGAGCCAGGAGTAAGCCCTGATCATTGCTTTGTATGGCTCCAAATCAAAAACAAAACAAAGCAGGAAGTACTCAAGCATTAGTTGAACTACTGTCATGAAAAGCCCTATAGTATAGTCTATATGGTCAGAGCCTGGCAAGCTACCCATGTTTTATTTGTTATGCCAAAACCAGTAACAATTATGAACCTCATTCCCATTTCCTGAAGGAATGGTTTGAGGCTCTTCCTGTCCATAGAGCAAGCAGATACCCTTGGGCTACACTTGCTTGCGACAGGGTGTATGGAGATGTTACTGGTGCCCACTCACAACAGGAAGACACAAGACAAGTGATAGTCTATATAATGGTGGTCTCCAGGAGCACTAAGGAGAAAGGAGACAATGTACGTTGGAGAGTCAATCAGCTGTGTTAACTGGGTTTGTCATCTGAGAGCTGAGGAGGCAGTTTACAAGGCTAGTGTACCTGATTTGTATGGGGACATTCAGGTTCTACCCTCAGCACAGCACCCCATAGTCTCCTAGCACCATTGGGAGCAACCCCCAAGCACTAAGTCAGGAATAATGCCTAAGCACTGTGGGAAGTGCCTGGCAAGCTACCCGTGTCGTATTTGATATGCCAGATACCAGTAACAATTATAGACCTCATTCCCATGACCTGATGGAATGGTTTGAGGCTCTTTATGTTCCTGGAGCAAGCAGGTGCCCTTGGGCTCTACTTGCATGAGACAGGTCATATGGAGATATTACTGGTGCCCGCTCAAGCAAATCGATGATGAACGGGAAAACAGTGATACAGTGATACTGTGGGAAGTAGCCCAAAACACTTTCCCCTCACCAAAAGTAATAATGATAATAAGGTCCCATCTGGGCCAAACATGAGGGAATCATTGTTTTAGCCAAGATAAAGAAGAGGGTGTTGGACGCTGGACTGGAAGCATCCCTGCTGATTGTGCCAGAGCCCCAGATGTGCGGCAAGATTAAGCTCCAAGCTTCCAGTACCTGCGAGAGCAAAGTTGTGGAACAGGCCACTGAATATTGGTGTCAGAGTCAAGTATCCATAGGGCCCCTACATGAGAAATTCCATGAGCCCCTGGTTCAGGAGCACTCCTGAACCACATTGACTGAGTCACTTGTGAGGTCACTCCAGGGTTCCTAGAAGCAAAAAATTTGGCTACTAAGTCCGGACAATGGCAACAGATTAATGCAGAAGGGCTATGACAAGAAGGGGAAGCTCAAGCTGAATCTCACATGCTAAGGAGCAATGACATTATTTGTTACAGGAGGTTTCTAGAAGGGATATATGCTTTCACTCTAAAAACAGATCCCTTGAAGCCTCAAGTTCTGGGAGAGAGGGTAGTTGGGATAGAGAAGGAATCACTATGGCAAAGATAGTTGGAAATAACCACTCTGGATAAGAATCGTGTGCTGCTAGACTAGAACTGAATGTTGAAAGGAGGTAAAGGGATATACATAATGACCCTTCAGTATCTGTACTGCAACCCACAATGTGCAAAAGGAGAGAGAGAGAGAGAGAGAGAGAGAGAGAGAGAGGAAAGGTGCCTGTCATAGAGGCAGTTTGGGTAGGGGGTGGGGGTGGGAGGAAACTGGGGACATTGATACTGGTAAATATGCACTAGTGGAGGGATGGGTGTTGGAACACTGTATGACTGAAGCCCAATCATGAACAACTTTCTAATGGTCTATCTCACAGTGATTCAAATAATAAATAAATAAGTATATAGACAGACAGAAAGACAGATAGACAGACAGACAGACAGACAGACAGACAGACAGACAGACAGATAAAACAAAGACCTTGGAAGACACTCAAATGAGGCCCACATGAGATTTGTTGAAGTTGATACTAAAAACAACACTTCTCTACAAGCGGCTGGGAAGCTGGAACTCAGCTCACCCGGGCCCAGCTGACTATGGGGCCCCCCAGGAGGACAGATGGGTTTTGGGAGTGGGCCCATCACCTCTGGGGGTCCCGGAAGCAGCCGGATGAGACTCGCCCACCACACTAGCCACCACCTTCGCTGTCCGGACTCCTGGGAAACTGCCTCACAACCAGATTAACAGAGCAAAACCAGTTTGAGCCCAGGTAGTGGTGGCCGCAAGCGGCCGCACAGTCCATTAAAATAGTGGAAACAGTGATGTCCTTTGATGCACTGCATTCCACGATGTGCAGGAGGTTGGGAGGGAGAGATAAAGAGGAGAGAAATGACATACAGAACCCGCCAAGTAGTTGAGGTGTGGGAGGGGGGAGGGAGGTGGAGACATTGGTGATGGGAGATGGGTTTGGGTGGAGGGATGGGTGTTGGAACACTGTAGAACCAAAACTCTACATGAGCATCTTTCAATTGTATGTCTAAAATGGTGTAATAAAATTTGGGGGGAAAAATAATAAAATAAAATTAAATTTAAAAAAAAAACACTTCTCTGATTCTGCCATTGTTCATGGAAGATAACATTTGTAGGAGTTCCTGCTGGAGCACTCCTGAACCACATTGACTGAGTCACCTGTGAGATTGCTCCAGGGTTCCTAGAGGCAAAATCTTTAGCTACTAAGTCCAGACAATGGCAACAGATTGATGCCAGAGGGCCTAGAGCTCCTCAGAGAATAGTATAGATTAAAAATTTAGTATTGGCTGGGTGTGGGGACGTGGGTTGTCTTTGGAAATCTTTAAGAAGAGTAAGCTTTGCTTCTGTTTAGAAAGTATTTGCCACAAAACACATATCATAGGGAACAGAGCAATAGTTCAGCAGGTAGGGCATTTGCTTTGCACACGGCCAATCAGGTTTGATCCCTGGCATCCCATATGGTCCCTGAGAGCTACCAGGAGTAATTCCTGAGTGCAGAGCCAGGAGTAGCCCCGAAGCATGGCTGGGTATGACCTAAATAGCAACAATGAGAAAAAAAATAAAACCCGTATCATAAAGGACCATGATCCAAAAGGTAAATACAATATAAGATCTCTATACATAACATGAAAGAAATCTAAACAATAAGAAAACAATTTGATTAAAGAACAGCCCAACCATCTCAACAGACACTTCATCAGAGAAGATACACAGATGGAAAATAAGCATCTAAAAAGATGCTCCATGTCATATACCATCAGAGAAATCAGATTGAGGTGACAACGGGACCCCACTACATTCCTGTGAGATCCATTTCCTAAAACATGAAACACTTAAGAGCCACAGATCCTCAGGAGAGAGCAGCCGCAGCAACTTGCGTCATTGATGGGGAGGCAAAACAGTAAAAGTCACTCTGAAAGACAACCTGGCATTTCTTTTTTAAATTAAACACGTTCATAATTGCTAACTCTTGGAAGCAACCAAGGTATACCTCATGGATGTTTAGTAAACTACGATACCTCCAGACAATGCTGAAAGATAAATGAACTACCGTGCCATGAAAGTGCAAGGAAGAACCTTAAATGTATATTGCTAAGTGAAAAGTTTATCCAAGAGAGCTATACCGTGTGATTGCAATTATATAATATTCAGGATAAAAGAACTATCAAACATTTAGAAAGGTCGTTGGCTTCTAGGGGCAGTAACAAAAGATGAGAGACATAGGGAGAAAGCACGGAGATTTTAGAGCAGTAAATATCCTCTTATGATATTAGAATGATGGATGTATATCATTATATTTTTGTCTAAGTCTGTAGATGTATAATATAGAGTGAACTCTAAGGTTAACTATTGACTTTGAATGACTATGATGTGTCAAGGTAAGTTCATTCTTGGTTTAAAATATGCCCGTTCTGGAGAGAAATACTGGTGGTAGGGAGATACAGAGAGAGACTGAGCAGAGAGCTGATGCACACACTTTGCTTGTGGGAGGCGCGAGGTGTCATCACCAGCACTCCAGGTCTTCCAAGCACTTCCAGGAATATCCCCTCAGCCCCACAGGATGCACTCCTCCAAAAACAGAACATGTGAGGTGCTAGTCTAACGGGCGTCTTGGGGTAGGGACAGGTTTTGCTCCTTGGCCTGTCCCCCACCAAATTGCCAGAAGTCAGAAAACCTCGCACAACACAACCACAGTCATCCTTAAGGTTTGGTCTCCACAGCTGGACACAGCCCGATCCCCTTGGCATGTGGGTACAAAGCACCTGCAAGATATCTCAAACCTGGTATACCACAAATATGTGGGAGTCAGAGACTAGGTAACACAGAGAAGGGAACAGTGTGCTGATAATTGTTGAAAATGATAATACCATCCAAGAACTGAACATTAAATATAGGCAAAAAGATACACATGATAACCTCTAAATGTATGTATTGCAATCCACAATGTGTAAGAAAGGGGCGAGCGAGAGAGAGAGAATGAGAGAGAGAGAGAGAGAGAAAAGAGAGAGCAAAAAAGAGATAAAGAATCTGCCATAGAGCTAAAGCAATCCTCGGGAAAAAGAAGATGGGAAGCATCACCTTTCCCAACTTCAAACTGTACTACAAGGCAGTAGTAATTAAAAACAGCATGGTATTGGAATAAAAACAGACCTGTGGGCGTGGCTGGGGAAGCTGGAACTCGGCTCCCCCCAGGCCCAGCTGACCATGGGGCACCTAGGAGGACAGATGGATTTTGGAAGTGGGCCCATCACCTCTGGGGGTCCCAAAAGCAGCCGGATGAGACTCGCCCCACCACACTAGCTGCCACCTTCGCTGTCTGGACTCTGCAACATAATCAGCCCACCCGGGAGGGATGCTACCTCAAGACCAGATTAACCGAAAGCAAAACATGTTTGAGCCCAGGTAGGCAGCTCCCAGAAGCGGGAATCACTGGGAATTCGTCCAGATGGAGCCGGGGCCAGGCTTCCCCCCTCCATTTTGGCCAAGCCTGGTGGCCCCACCCAGGAGCTGCCCTGGGGCGACCAGCCATAGCATGAGGAGCCTCACACGTGGCTGGGAAGCTGGAACTCAGCTCACCCAAGGCCCAGCTGACCATAGGGCTCCCAGGAGGACAGATGGATTTTGGGAGTGGGCCCATCACCTCTGGGGGGGTCCCGGAAGCAGCTGGATGAGACTTGCCCACCACACTAGCCACCACCTCCGCTGTCCAGATGCTGACCATGAGGCCCCTAGAGTCGCCGGCTGCACGGTTCATCAAACTAGTGGAAACAGTTACGTCCTTTAATGTACTGCATTCTATGATGTGTAGGAAAGTTAGGTGGGAGGGAGAAATAGAGAGGAGAGAAAAAGACATACAGAACCCGCCAAGTAGCTGAGGTGTGAGAGGAGGGAGGGAAGTGGGGATATTGGTGATGGGAGATGGGTTCGGGTGGAGGGGATGGGCGTGGAACACTGTAGAACCATAACTCTACATGAGCATCTTGCAATTGTATGTCTAAGTGGTGTAATAAAATTTGAAATATACCACTCCTGGGAATCTACTCTGGGAAACCAAAAATACGCAGCGGAAACACCATCCCTACTTTTATGTTCATAGCAGCATTATTCACAATAGCCAGAATCTGGAAGCAACCAGAGTGCCCAAAATCGATGACTGGATAAAGAAGCTTTGGTACATCTACACAATGGAATACTATGCAGCTGTTAGGAAAAATGAAGTTATAAAATTTGCCTATAAATGGATGGACATGGAGAAGATTATGTTGAGCGAATTAGCCAGAAGGAGAGAGACAGATACAGAATGACTGCATTTATTTGCATAGCATAAATATATACGTACATATTATGATACCAATATCCAAGGTCAAGTGAAACATTCATCAGGAGGTCTTGTCAAAGGTGGAAATGATCACAAACGTGTGGGAGTCAGAGGCTAGGTAAGACAGAAAATGGAACAGTGTGCTAACAATTGTCGAGGGTACTAATGCCAACCTAGAACTGAGCATTAAATAGAGGCAAAAAGATACACATGACAGCCCTTTAATGTATGTTCTGTAATCCATAGTCTGGAGGAAGGATAAGAGAAAGAGAGAGAAAGGGAAAGAAATAAAGAACCCGCCATGGAGGAGGGTTGGGGGAGGGGAGGGAACCGGGGATGTTGGTGGTGGGAGATGGGCACTGGTGGCGGGATGGGTGCTGGAACACTGTATGACCAAAACCCAAATATGAACTTTTCAATTGTATATCTTTATAATTGTAAAAATTTAAAAAAAACTTGTAAAAAATAAATAAATCACATTGTGCAAAAAAAAATCTACAAAGGGAAAAAAACAGACCTGTGGATCTATGGAATAGAATTGAGTATCCTGACACCCAACCTCAAACACATGATCATTTAATCTTTGATAAAAGGTACAAAGAGTCCAAAATGGAGTAAGGAAAGCCTCTTCAACAAGTGGTGTTGGACCATGCACAAAAAATCAGATCAAAATGGATTAAAGATCTCAATATCAGACTTGAATCCATAAAGTACATTGAAGAAAATATAGGGAAAACCCTCCACGACATTGAAGCTAAAGG
Source organism: Cryptotis parvus (assembly GCA_021461705.1). NCBI lineage: Eukaryota > Metazoa > Chordata > Mammalia > Eulipotyphla > Soricidae > Cryptotis > Cryptotis parvus. The sequence goes on along the minus strand of JAJIBD010006715.1, from coordinate 32,034 downwards.
GCATCTTCAAAGGTGAAACATCACTAACAAAACAACTAGAAGAAAAGATAAACATATGGGACTACATGAAACTAAAAAGCTTCTGCACCTCAAAAGAAACAGTGACTAAGACACAAAAGCAGTCCACAGAATGGGAAAGAATATTCACCCAATACCCATCTGATAAGGGGTTAATATCCAGGATATATCAGGCACTGGTAGAACTTTACAAGAAGAAAACAAACAACCCCATCAAAAAATGGGGGAGAAGAAATGAACAGAAACTTCAGCAAGGAAGAAATTCGAATGGCCAAAAAACATATGAAAAAATGCTCATCATCACTAATCATCAGAGAGATGCAAATCAAAACAACAATGAGATACCACTTTACACCACAGAGACTGGCACATATTCAAAAGAGCAAGAACAACAAGTGCTGGCGTGGATGTGGGGAAAAGAGGACACTCATCCATTGTTGGTGGGAATGCCGGCTGGTACAGCCTTTCTGGAAAACAATATGGACTTTCCTCCAAAGACTAGAAATTGAACTCCCATTTGACCCAGCCATACCACTCCTGGGAATCTACTCTGGGAAACCAAAAAATACGCAGTGGAAACACCATCCCTAGTTTTATGTTCATAGCAGCATTATTCACAATAGCCAGAATCTGGAAGCAACCAGAGTGCCTGAAAATCGATGACTGGATAAAGAAGCTTTGGTACATCTACACAATGGAATACTATGCAGCTGTTAGGAAAAATGAAGTTATAAAATTTGCCTATAAGTGGATGGACATGGAGAAGATTATGTTGAGTGAAAGTAGCCAGAAGGAGAGAGACAGATACAGAATGACTGCATTTATTTGCATGGCATAAATATATATGTACATATTATGATACCAATATCCAAGGTCAAGTGAAGGCATATATCGGGAGGTCTTGTCAAAGGTGGAAATTATCACAAACGTGTGGGAGTCAGAGTTTAGGAAAGACAGAAAATGGAACAGGGTGCTAATAATAGTCGAGGGTACTAATGCCAACCTAGAACTGAGCATTAAATAGAAGCAAAAGGATTCACATGACAACCTTTTAATGTATGTTCTGTAATCCATAGTCTGGAAGGGAAGGAAAAGAGAAAGAGAGAGAAAGGCAAAGAAATAAAGAACCTGCCATGGAGCAGGGCTGGGGAAGGGGAGGGAACCGGGGATGTTGTTGGTGGTAGATGGGCACTGGTGGCGGGATGGGTGCTGAAACACTGTATGACCAAAACCCAAACATGAACTTTTTAATTGTATATCTTTTTATTTGTATATCTCACGGTGGTATAATAAAATACTTAAAAAAAAGTGGTGTTGGAAAAACTGGGCGGCGACATGTAAAAAAATGAATTTGGACCTGTGTCTAACACCATGCACAAAAATCAGATCAAAATGAATTAAAGATCTCAATATCAGACTTGAATCCATAAAGTACATTGAAGAAAATATAGGAAAAACCCTCCACGACATTGAAGCTAAAGGCATCTTCAAAAGTGAAACATCACTAACAAAGCAACTAGAAGAAAAGATAAACATATGGGACTAAATGAAACTAAAAAGCTTCTGCACCTCAAAAGAAACAGTGACTAAGATACAAAGGCAGTCCACAGAATGGGAAAGAATATTCACACGATACCAATCTTATAAGGGGTTAATATCCAGGATATATCAGGCACTGGTAGAACTTTACAAGAAGAAAACAACCCCATCAAAAAATGGGGGAGAAGAAATGAACAGAAACTTCAGCAAGGAAGAAATTCAAATGGCCAAAAAAAATGAAAAAAATGCTCATCATCACTAATCATCAGAGAGATGCAAATCAAAACAACAATGAGATATTTACACCACAGAGACTGGCACATATTCAAAAGAGCAAGAACAACCAGTGCTGGCGTGGATGTGGGGAAAAGGGGACACTCATCCATTGTTGATGGGAATGCCAGCTGGTACAGCCTTTCTGGAAAACAATATGGACATTCCTCCAAAGACTAGAAATTGAACTCCCATTTGACTCATCCATGCCACTCCTGGGAATCTACTCTGGGAAACCAAAAATACGCAGTGGAAACACCATCCCTACTTTTATGCTCATAGCAGCATTATTCACAATAGCCAGAATCTGGAAACAACCAGAGTGCCAGAGAATTGATGACTGGATAAAGAAGCTTTGGTACATCTACACAAATTTGCCTATAAATGGATGGACATGGAAAAGATTATGTTGAGTGAAAGTAGCCAGAAGAAGAGAGACAGATACAGAATGACTGCATTTATTTGCATGGCATAGATATATATGTGCATATTGTGATACCAATATCCAAGATCAAGTGAAACATGACCTTGTATCAGGAGGTCTTTTTTATATAAAATATCACTCTCTGTGCTATTAAATACCCTCATGACATAGCATCTTTTGAATAGTGTTGTACTACTGTTGGTGGAGATGTACTTCCAAACTGCCAACATTCATTATTCAAGTGTTGATGATGCTGAAAATTAATTTTACCAAAAGTATTAATTGAAGGTTTTCAAATAACAACCAGGACTTATAGTCTATTGTTCTAAATAACAACTAAATTTACAGCTACATTTCAACAACCATCTAGCTGAGATTTTATGTAATATTTCATTGATTGTGTGATACATCCTGGTTTGGGAGAAGTAAAAAAGTAAAAGTGTTTTCAAACCAATGAAATACAGTATGTTTCAAGTACTTTCTTTCATCAGTCAATTGATACTTACTATATGTTCATGATATATAACAGACACTAAACGAAGAATTTCAGAAAATAAATAAATAAAATTGTAGAGTGTTGCCAGTGTCCAGAAATGATAATCTCTTCTAATTCCCACAACATTCTGCAAAATTGGCATAAATATACTTATTTTACTGATAAGGAAACTGCCAGTGCAGTATGGATAGCAAACTAGGTCTTTCCTACTTCTAATCAGATATTCATTCTACTAAAATAAAATTAAAATGAACTGGACAGATAGCACAGTGATCAGATGCTTGCCTTGCTGGTTTGACCCCAGGAATCCCAGGTAGTCCATAAGTCCCTCCAGAAGTGAGCTCAGCACGGAGTCAGCCCTGAGCATTGTAGGTGTAGCCCAAAAACAAACAAAATTTTTAAAACGTAATCCATTACTGATCTTAATAGAGACCTAGTCATTTATATATAAATGTTTTCATCAATTCTTTGAAAAAGAAACTGAAAAAGATATCAAAAGCCCACTGCATCATACAGCCTGTAGATGATTGTATGACACTGCTTGTTTTCAGGTTTTATTCCAGATTATGAGCTATTCTCCATTTTATATAAACCATTTTATAATTCCTAAAAGACACCTTAAGTGTTACTATAAAAATATTTCAAATAACTATTGAGAACATAGACTTTACAATTAGCTTACCTGAGTCCAGACTTAACCAGCACCACTTACCAACTGTGTGACCTTTAGAAGGTTGTTTATTTTATATCTAAGTTTCACTTTTTGTAACGTGCATGAGATGATCCAATTTCCTTTAAAAAATGGAGTGAGGATTAAGAGGAATGATGTACACAAAGAATTCAGAACTGGGGCGGGAGGCGATAGCCCATCAGGTAGGACATTTGCCTTGCACGCAGCTGGCCTGTGCTGGCCCAGGTTTGATCCCCAGCATCCCATATGGTCCCCTGAGCACCGCCAGGAGTGGTTCCTGAGTGCAGAGCTAGGAGTAACTCCTGAGCATCGCCAGGTGTGACCCAAAAAGCAAAAAAAAAAAAAAAAAAAGAATTCAGAACTAAGTACTGTGAATAATCAGCATTATTGGGCACTATCCAAAACTATCATACCAAGACCAGTATACCCCTGACCCTTGATAGATTAGGTGCAATCAAAAAAACAGGGAACAACTTTTGACACCCCCACCTCCCATACTTAACTAATTGCCAGCTACAGACAGAAGCCTGATGGATAACTAGTCCAATGACACACATTTTGTGTTCATTATGTGGGAGTGGAGCATTACAAAGTCTTCTATCTCAGCATCTTCACACTGAGTAAGTAAAGGAGGAAGAGGAAGAGCTGAGATTGGTCTTGCTTTATCAGACAGCAGAAAACAGAAGTGATGGAGGTGGTGAGAATAGAAACAGATAAAGCAGGCACACACAGTTTATTGGGCAAGACTCTATGTAGAAGTGGGCCAGCCCTTTGAATGCTCATTGTTCAAGCGTCAACCATACCATTACACCTCGCTTGGCATATTGCTCCCACGGTGGCATGATATTAGACTGGGCTGGTGTCCTACCAAAATCTTGGAGCTCAGAAAGAGATGGTATGTTGCTTCCTCAAGAGGAATATCTGGGTAAGGAGCCACACATGAATATTTCACTGGTCATATATACTCTTGCCACCCGACCCCACAGGCATATTCGAAGGACAGCACCTGACCAAGGAGAGGAAGGAATTCAGAAATCATTCTGCCAGTCACATTAAATCCAGTTCAGGTTTTAAAATACCTTGTTTATAGAAACTCAACTCCGAGTTCACTTAACCTTGAATAAATATTTTAAACATTTTCTATGGTGCCTCAGAAGATTTCTTTTAAGTGGTATCAGAGGAATAACTTTCAATTAATACTGAACAAGTAGAATGGAACAGCTTAAGATCAATACCCATTTTTTCCCTCGCTTTATAATTAATGGAGTGGCTGCTTTGCTTTGGCAAACTACAGCTTACTGTGAGGTTAAGGGGGGCTTGGTGCTGAACCCCTGCAGAGTGGAAGTGGGAGAAGCTAGGGAAATATGCTTCTCATATATTAAGTATTTTAGCATCTCAGCTTCTTTTTCCTGAGGCTTTATTTCAAACCTCTGGTGCATTTGACTCATGTTGCTGAGAACAATGATTTAAACATTATGACTTTGCTTTGCAGTGAGTAGAGACTTGGGAAATGTTTAAGAACATGATCTTTACCATTGTCAAGACATCAAAGGAAGTAGTGGCTCCTACAAGTTGCCCTGAGGACCAGGCAAACTGAGGACCAGAGGAAAGAAAGCCAAAACCTGAAAGAGTAGATGAGACTTGGAAGTGAAATTTGGCTACGGAGCATCAGGAGACTGAATTCTATTCTGCTACTTGGGGACGCACATTGGATTTACCTACTGGGTCTGCATTCCATCTTTATTTCCTTGGAGCAGAATCTCATCCTTTACTCTCAGCATATGCATTTCCAATGTGACTGATCACTCCCACCCTGGAATATACATAAAATTTATCCTTCAAACTATGGCTTTTTTTCTGGGTTACAACTCTTTTTGTCTTATTTGGAAGGGGGTTCCAGAAGTCGAACCCAGGGCCTCACACTTGCAAGGCAAGTACTTTACCACTGAGCCACATCCCTGGTCCCAAAGATTTGGGTGTTTTTAATAATATATAATTTTGAGGTACACGTTTGCTAACAAATTGATCTTATTAAACTGGTCACCTATAAAATAGTTCTATTCCAAAAAATGCTTCTAGAAGCAAAGTTTTCTACAAGAAAACACATCTGTGCCCATTAGGGAAAATGGAAAGAAATTTCCTTCATATTGATTTTATGAGCATTAAAAATAACTAAGAGAATAATCATTCTTCATATGTCAAGCACATCAATCCATTTTAACCACATCTATTTTCAATAGAATGGGAAAGTATTTTCTAAAGAATTAAGGGTTTTATAATTGTTTATGTTCTTATATAATTGTCTGTATTATTGTTCCAGATTAAATTTGTATTTAATGAATCTAAGAATGTTGAAAGCTCCTATTGATTCTTATCTGCAAGTCTAATATCTAGTTATGAGTAAGCAGCTAAGAAAAACGGCACGTTCAGCTTAACGAAATATTTTGTAACTCAGTTATTCAAACCATGTATCTAGCAGTAACATTTGTATTTTACTCACTGTTCGTTACAGTGAGTAAAATTTTCTATTTTAATTGGTAAAGTAGCAGAATACCACAAACCTATTTGAATTCAAATACGTATGCCATTCAAATCATTCCAACATAACTTTTCTCCAATCTCGTTTTTAACTTGGTCTTGTGTTGAACCAAACATTTTATTTGTATTATTATACTGGCAAACAATTCTATCTTCAGTGGTAACCTTTTCATTTAATTTACAATATTTACAAGAATGTTAGAAGTTTTGTCTTCAATAGGATGAGCATACAACTTTTGTTTTGTTTGCAATAATTGGGTGAAAAAGTAAACCATTGTAGAAATTAATGAATTTTCTATTTGCAGCATTTTAGGAGATGGATATTATTGCTAGCACATTTAACAATTTGAAAAGTTGTGAATGAAATCAACATATTAATAGCTGTCATAGGACTTTTTCTATTACACAAGAAAACTTGGTATAGAAACTGAGCAAAGTGTATTTGGAAGAGCAGTCACTCTGATCTAAATGAAGAGCTGTGTTTTGCAGAGTGATATGCAAAAATTCCTATTCTTCATCACTTATTAACCCATCATTGTTAGCTGCCATCTTCTACACAACCACTAGGATTTGACACAAAGTATGACGTTCCACTTGATCCCTACCCTCTCACCTTCGTGGGGTCAGTGGTACTACTATAGCCCCACAGTGGATGACACATACCAACAGATATCTTGTAAAACAATCAATTTACGTACCTGAAACTCATAAATGTGGGGCATGTTATAATGCAACATACTTCAATGACTAAAGGTATTGAAGTTAATAAAGTCATCCAGTGATTGACAGCTCTCTTGTCTAACTCTTCCCAGAGAGCTAGGAAAACAACTCACACAAACACTTAACATCAAGAACAGCAAACAAGACACTTGGAGGGAGCAGAAATCTCTTTAGAAATGAAAACTCAATCCCCAAGTTTCATTAAGTATTCTCTTTTTAACTCATCCCTGTTAAAATTATGTAAATATCACTATGAAATGCAAAACTATTGCCTAATAATGAAATAAATCATTGCTGATTTCACCCCATAAAACCACTGTAGCAAGAACATCTGAATTAGTCTCACTGCTCGTGTATATTTCTTCCAGAATAATTTTGGCCAAGCTTTCATGAAACCTATCATATACTGTCAAATGAAAAAGCTATTCAGAACTTGAGTAAGTTGATCATTTTGTGCTGAAAGTTTTTAGAGATTTTAATTTAAAAGAAGGATTCAGGCAAGGTGTTTAGGAGCATGAGAGATCATTGTGGACTAGCCAGATTACGGAAAAGTGAGTAAACCCTGATGCAGACTTTGAAGAGCAAGAAGCAAGAGAGGAAGGTCTTGTTCAAAAAACCTGAGCAAAGTTCAATGCAGCAATGGAAATGAAACCTATTACACCATCCCACCACCTTTTGTGATGCAGCTATAAGAGACCCTTTAAAAAAATATTTTAGGAGATTCTGTGGCTTGCAATGCTATTAATGATGGTTTCTCATGCACATAAATCCAACACCACACCCATCACCAGTTTATCTCCTCCCTCTCCTAGGGACTCCAACGCTTTTCCTTCCCAGCCACCCCCCAACCCTGACTCAATTGTGTGGATCAGTTATCCCATTATGTTGCCTTTAGATCTTTGTTGTTGCTTCCCTATGTATCTTAGAGCCCCACATCTGACAGAGATCACCCTGTATCTGTCCCTTTTCCTTCTGACTGACTTTACTCAGCATATACCCTCTAGTTCCATCCATGTTGCTGCAAATTACATGATTCTGTTCTTTTTAGAGCTGCATAGGATTCCATTGTGTGTATATATAGCACAATTTCTTGATCTATTCATCTGTAGTTAAGCCATTTGGGTTGTTTCCATTTCTTGACTATTGTACTAAGTACAGTAATGCACACAGGTGTGCTTTAATCCTTTGCATGGATGTATGTTTGTGTGTTTGGAGAACAAATGCCCAGAAATGGTATCACTGGGTCATCTGATCAGAAGCTCTAAAATTTTGAAAGCTCCATATGTCTTTGCACAGAGGCTGAACTAGATAACATTCCCACTGACAGTGGAGAAGGATTCCTTTCTCACCACAAGCCTGCCAATACTGACTGTTTCCAGACTCTTGGAGACGTGCCATTCCTACAGGAGTAAACTGATACCCCATAGTTGTTTTGATCTTCATTTCCCTAAACATGAGTGGCAATGAGCACTTTTTCTTAATATTTTATTATACAACCATGAGATATACAATTACAAAGATGTTCATAAGATGTTCATATTTGGGTTTCGACCATACGGTGTTCCAGCCCCATCCCTCCACCAGTGCCTATTTCCCACCTCCAATGTCCCCAATTCCCTCCCCTAGCCTGCCTAGGGGTTTTTTCTCTTTCTCTTTCTCTTTCTCTTTTCCTTCCCTTCCACATTGTGGATTACAATACATACATTAAGAGGTTGCCTTATGTATCCTTTTGCCTGTATTTAATTCTCAGTTCTAGGATGGTATTAGCACTTTTGACAATTATTAGCACACTGTTCATTCTCTGTCTTACCTAACCTATGACTCCACACGTTTGTGATAATTTCCACCTTTGACAAGACCTCCTGATCAATGTTTCACCTGACCTTGGATACTGGTATCATAACATGTATATATATATATATAAACACATATATGTATATATTTCATGCTAATAAATGCAAATGCAGTCGTTCTATATATGTCTTTTTCCTTCTGGCTAATTTCACTCAACATGATCCTCTCCGTATTCATCCATTTATAAGCAAATTTTCATATGCTTGTTGGCCATCCCTATGTTTTCTTTGGGGAAGTGTCTGTTCATCTCATTGTCCTATTAAGTGTGGGGTCTTTAGATTTTTTGTTGTTGTTGTCTTTTGTGAGTGCTTTAAAAATCTTGGCTATCAACCCTTTATCTGATGTATTGGGTGACATTTTCTTCCCTTCAGTAGGATGTATTAGGGACCCATTTTAAAACCATTCAAGTTGAAAGGATCAAAGATGATCAGATGATCAATGAATATTAAGTATTTATCCAGCACCTATTGAACCCAAGCAACTCTCTCGAGTGCTGCACAAAAAAAAAAAAGCAGTGTAATTAAAACAGTGTTCTCCCACTTCTCAAAGCATGTTGCTTGGTTTTATGCTTTTGGAGGGAATTTCTGCAACAGTGACTAAAGCCATTGGTGCTTATCATAAATCAAAACGGTAACACCGAACTCAATTACAGTCACTGAAATCTTCACTCCCCCCTCCACTGAAACTATTTTTAAATGCAATTTTCACTTAATGGAAGAAAGAGTTATTGATGTTATTAACTAATGTTAATAACTAATGTTATTGAATCTCATCATTGAATACACATCTTCTTAATATTCTTTTCAATAAAATGGAAGGTAAGAAGGAAGCTCTTTTGCTGTATACCAAAATACTTTACTACACTGTGGGGAAAAGCACCTGAGACTGTTTATGTTGCAAGCTAAATTGCCCACTTTTCACTTTGAAAAAAACAACTTTATTTGAAAGGATGACTGTCAAACTCTGATTATCCAGACTTTGCTACTTGGCAAACGTTTCCTTGTCAATGATAGACATTGCGCTTTCAAATGAATGTTAGAATTTCATTAAGTTACTATCTGCCACTACAAGCCTGACAGCTCCTAATCCTTAAAGATTTTCCTTGGATGAGATCAGTGGTGATACTAATGAATGTGGCTTTTTGAAATTATATCATGAAATATGTCAACATTTGGAAGATATGTATAACTCAGTGAGCCAGTGTTTATCAAATGACCTATAATGGCATTACAAAGTCATGCCTGGGTAAAAGACACTCAAAGCACCAGAAAGATCAATTAATTTTAATTTCAGATTTCACATTGCAACTCACTTCTTGAAAATGACCACTGAAGCCACACTTCCTTCCACTTGCACACTAGTGACAAAGAAGCCTCAGGTCAAAGGGAGGGAAAAACAAACACCCTTTGATCACCCTTTGGAGAAAAAAGCCACCCAGAGTCCAGTAAGATCTGCTCCCCGCAAACCGACAGCCCCACAATGGTGTGGTGGAATCCTTAAATTATCAAGTCGCTTCATTGCGTGGCCCTGGAAATTCTTCTACTGGACATGCTAAGGACACTGTTTTTAGCATATCACGCATGAAGAAGCATGATCTCCTGCCATGCCTGCACACTGATGCTGAGACTCCACTGCCTCCTCCAGGATAGCTCACTTCCCTGTTTCATACCTTTAAAACTGAGTAAATGCAACCAACTCCTGGCTTGGCTCCCTTGCAATGAACCTTTTCTCCCTCATACCTGCATCTGTGAATACTGACTTCAAGGTGTCCAGGCAGACAGACCCTCTTTGCCTCGGTGCCAGGAAGCCCTCCAGCACAGAGTTTGGGTATAATTTAGTTTGCATAAAGAAATATACCTATAATTGCCTGAAAAAGGCAACTTAAACACCCACTCCCGTTCCCTTCCCTATATCTGTGAGAAGCCAGATTTTCTTTATAAATTGATACTAGGCAACATAACAGAACAGTCTATGAAAGCAGATAGAAGTCAGTTGTCATTAAGTCAGACACGAAAGCTATGTGCTCCCTGGAATGCCAGCCAGTGCTATTCTTAGCATGGTTACTTTTTGTTTTGTAAAAAATATGTCGGTATTTTTCAATATTATTTAACATCCAATCAATTGTTAATTAATACATATATGTATACATTTTTTTTTTTGCTTTTTTGGGGTCACACCCGCAATGCTCAGGAGTTACTCCTGGCTCTGCACTCAGGAATCACTCCTGGCGGTGCTCGGGAGACCATATGGGATGCCGGGATTGAACCTGGGCCGGCACAGGCAGGCCGCGTGTAAGGCAAACGCCCTACCCGCTGGGCTATCGCTCCGGCCCCATGTATACATTTTTAAAATCTCGGTTTGGGGCAAGGAAGATAGCTCAAAAGAACTGGGGGTGCGTGTTTGCATTGAGAAGCCCTAGATTTGGTGCCTGGCCCCACCCGGTCTCCCAGCATGCCAGGAATGATCCCCAAGCACTTCACTGAGCAGGGTCAGCCCCAAGAACCACCAGCTGTGGCCCCAAGTTAAAACACAAAATAGATCAAGGGATATCAACAGACAAGACCCTCAGGAACTGCTGTTCACAGGACCCAGGCAGAGAAAGAATCCACACGACAACTTCAACAGAGAAATTTTAACATTAAGAATGAATTCCGGGGCGGGCGATAGCCCAGCGGGTGGGGCGTTTGCCTTGCACGCGGCCTGTGCCAGCCCGGTTCGATCCCGCGTCCCATATGGTCCCCGTGCACCGCCAGGAGTAATTCCTGAGTGCAGAGCCAGGAGTAACCCCTGAGCATTGCCGGGTGTGACCCAAAAAGCAAAAAAAAAAAAAAGAATGAATTCCAACATAAGAGTGGAGTGACTACCATAAATCATTAATGTTGTACACATGTTTTTGGAAACTGCAGCTTTAAGTGAAACGGTGTTTAATGAAAGCATTTACCCTAGGCCAAGAGACGAAGAGTTAAGTTCTCCAACACAGTTCTGATCACTACAACATCACCACACTTCTAAATAGCCAAGACACTTTTGTTGGTTTGCGCACCACACCTGGCTGTGCTCAGGGCTTAGTCCTGGCTTTGCTCTCCGGGATTACTCCTGGCAGGCTCAGGGAGCCCTATAGGGTGGCAGGGATTGAACTCAGGCAGGCACATGCAGGGTGAGTGCCCTACCTTCTGTGCTATGGCTCTGACCCAACCAAAACACTTTCAATATTAAACAATGTCCATTACTCATTCTGTCCATTTACTATCCAACCAGCAAACTCCAGTTCAGGGTCCAGGATGGCCGGGACTCGGCACACAGTGTGGAATCTAACCCCAGGCAGAACAAACTCTCCACTCACTCACTCACACGCACACATACACATACACATTCACACTCATGACACAAACACACTCACACAACATATCCATGTCCATAAACACTGACACAAACACAATCACGTAATCACACAGGCACGGTCTCACACTTCACATTCATGCACACACTCACTCACACATGCACATTCATGTACACACTTGAGCTCACAGACACACACTCACACACTGAGAATTAGATGAATTAGAAGTAGTGATGTTGTAGTGATCAGAACTGTGTTGGAGAACTTAACTCTTTGTCTCTTGGCCTAGAGTAAAGTGATGAATTAGAAGAACCAACGAACTTAGTGTGTCTGAGGTGGAAGAAACTGTAGTGTGGAGAAAAGACCCCACAGACACACACTCCACACAGATATCCTCACTCCTGGCTGGGAACACTTTTTGTGTCTCTTCAGCACTGTAAGTAGAGGTTGTTGGATGAAAACGCTGTTGTTGGTGCCCTTGTGGTATAAAAATGTTAAGGGCCCGAACGATAGCACAGTGAAGGAGTTTGCCTTAAAAGTGGCCGACCTAGGTTCGATTCCCAGCATCCCACACGGAAACACTGCCAGTAGTAACGCTCCGCCAGGACCAAGTCTGTCATGAGTGAGTCCCCCACTAGAGCTGGCCCACAGAGTCGGGAGCAGGAACCAGCCATCCAGACCTCGGGCTCTTTCAGGCATTCAAACTGCAGCACAAAACCCAAATGCTCGGGGTCCTCCTGGTCACCAGGCATGCCTCATGGATCCAGCGGCAGATCCTGGACACGGAGCAGGAAAGCCAGAGCACCGCAGCCCCGACTCCTAGAGCATCCCAGTCTCCTTTCGCTGTCTCTCTAGCGCCCTCTCCCGGCAATACTTAACATGACGTTTGCTGCTCATAGATCACTGGGGAGTTAAACCCGGAGGCGAATTTGGAACCAAAAGGTAATCAATTGAGAGCTGGCAAGCTGACGACAAACACAAAGCACAGACTTCTTAAATTATATCTTTCTGTTCCCAAAATCAATGTCCGCGGGACCACAGTTGCAGAAACACTGATCTCTGCGTACCACGGAACATTTGTTCTCAGACCTCTTGTCCCTTTCTTACACGGAACCATTGTTTCTGGTTTCAAACTTCTCATGTCAACAACCACATCTGGAACACACACTCTGCTTAGGAAAGCTGCCAAAAGCCAAGAGCTGGGTGTGTAGATGTGTGAGTTGATTCTGCAGCCAGAATATTTTTTAGTACAGGAAGAAAAAAAAATTTAAATAATGAATCATTAATAAGGGTAATTTAGCAAAATATATCAACAAGTTCTTGCTTTCAGTGACAATGTTATGACTATTTTCCCATTAGCCAAGATGTCTGGTTACACGGATTTGAAATTGCCCAAATTATACATCTCTGAACTAATGTTTCTGCAGCCCGGAAATTATCATCTGAAAGGCAGGACAGGCCACACGGTGTTTGTCACTTTCCCCAGAGAACAGAGAAGGTCCTTCTCACCCTTTGGGGCCCAGCACAAACACGGAGTCTTCCAACACCACTCCCAGAGCCAGAATGAGCATCTTCCTGCGCTGGACCGCTGTTTATTTCTCTGCCTGTTGAGTCCTTCCTCCAAGCTCGCATGTTTGTAGCTGGTCACCTCTGACGCGTTGTCTCCCGCTGGACTGTGACCTCGTCAAGGAGAATTCCACACTCCTGCATAGATCGACAAACACCAAACGATCTGGGATAAGTCGCCTCCCTTGCCCCACCCAGGAGCAAATTTGGGACACCTCTGACCCGAATTGGCTCGTTTTGTTTTGTTTTGTTTTGTTTTTTTTTATTGAATCAACTTGCGATTCACAGTTACAAAGCTGTTCAGGATCGGTTTGTCATATAATGCCCTAGAGCCCATCCCTTCACCGGTATTTATTTCTCACCACCAATGTCCTCAATCTCCCTCCTGCCTTGCCCCCCATAGCAGGCACTTTCCTTCTCTTTCTCTCTTTCTCTTTCTCCTCCTCCTTCCCCTTTAGGCACTGTGGTTTGCAACACAGGAACTGACAGGTTACCAGTATATTTTGGGGGGGGAGGGGAAGTGTCACACCCAGCGATGCTCAGGGGTTATTTCTGGCTCTGCGCTCAGGAATCACTCCTGGCACTGCATGTGGGACCATATGGGATGCCAGGGATCGAACCCGGGTCAGCTGCATGCAAGGCAAATGCCCTATCCACTGGACTATCGCTCCAGCCCCTACCACGTATATTTTTTAAAGAGGGATGTATTTATTTTCCATCTTTTATTCAAGCCCCATGATTTACAGTCATTTATAGTTGAGTTTTAGTTTGGTTTTAGTTGAGTTTTATTGCAGTGCCAATCCCACCACCAGTGCCAACGTCCCTCCACCAGCGTCCCCAGGTTCCCCGCTATATCCCCAACCCCCACTTATCCCCACACAGCCTGCCCTCTTGGCAGATACATTTCTCAGTTTGGTTATTAAATTTAGGTGTTAAAGAGGAATTTTTTAAATTTTTACTGTAAACACCATGAAATGCAAAGTTGTTCACATAGAGCTATTTCAGGTATTCAGTATCTCTTTACTTCCTTTCAGCACTCAGTTCTCATCCAGACTGATCATCCTCAATGACCGTTGTCATAGCGGACCCTGCTCTGTCCTAACTGCACTGACTCTCTCTCTCTCTCTCTCTCTCTCTCTCTCTCTCTCTCTCTCAGCTTCCAACAACCGCAGATCAGTTCTCCTGTCTCTGCTCCCTTACCTTCCACATCTGAGCGAAGTTGCCGTATATTCCTATGTCTGATGCATTACACTTAGCACCATTCCACCCGGTCTAGCCATTGGGGTCACTAGCATCAATGCCAAGTCCCCTCGTGGTCATTCCTGAGGATGGCTGGGTGCAGGGTCCGTCTGGACTTTTCCATATCCTCACATTGACCCTGTTGGTCAGCTATGAGTGCCCTCAACTGATAGATGAAGAACTATGAGTCTCACAGGGGTGAAGGGCATGACCTAGGTGGAGTCATGCCCTTGGTGGAGAGAACACTAAAGCCTTGGAATTTGGATCTGCTACTCTTAGCACTAGCTCACTGGCGCTGTCCCAGTCCTGTGGAACCTGAGCCTTGAAGACAGAATCTGTCCTGTCTCAATGGGGCAGGGAAGGAACCAGCCTGGATCGGAGGATAAACACTCTGATAAAGTCCTCAAGAGATACGGTTCCGCCTCCCTGGTGCTTTCGCCCCTCGCCTACAGCATCAAAGATGCAAACAAGCCAGGATTGTCAACTCTTGACTGGTTTGTCCTCTAATGGGCACGTGCCCTCGTGGAACACCCCGTGGTCTTATTCATGTTTTATCACCTACCCCCGGGAAGGGTCACTCATTTGACTGCTCAGGCTCCCTGTTTAGGGATCTCACACCCAGAAACAGAGCACTGACTGTTACACTGTCAACCACAGGGCTGGGGCGATATATAATTAATATGATATAATAAATATAATGTAATATGATATGATGATATGATATGGTATGGTATGGTATGGTATGATATGATATGATATGATATGATATGATATGATATGATATGATATGATATGATATGATATGATATGATATGATATGATATGATATGATATGATATGATATGATATGATATGATATGATATGATATGATATGATATGATATGATATGATATGGTATGGTATGGTATGGTATGGTATGGTATGGTATGGTATGATATGAATGATATATGATATGATATATATGATTAATGATGATGAGCCACGCGGTTCATGATTAAATGCTTTATTTAGAGGTGACTACAACAGTATGCCACCCACATGGCAAGCCTTGCAAGCTGCTCGTGTAGTATTTCATATGCCAAATACCAGTAACATTTATATTAGGTCATTTTCATGACCTAATATAATGGTTTGAGGCTCTTTATGTTCCTGGAGCAAGCAGATGCCTTTGGGTTCTACTAGCATGAGACAGGACATATGGAGATATTACTGGTGCCCGCTCTAGCAAATAGATGATTAACAGGAAGATAGTGATAGTGAATAAATATGATTAATGTAATTAATGATTGCTGTGATTGATATGATTGATATATGATATGATATGATATGATGTGATGTGATGTGATGTGATGTGATGTGATGTGATGTGATATGATATGATATATGATATGATATGATATGATATGATGTGATGTGATGTGATATGATATGATATGATATGATATGATATGATATGATATGATATGATATGATATGATATGATATGATATGATATGATATGATATGATATGATATATGATATGATATTCACATCATATATGTGTGTATATTCACATATATGATGTGATGTGATGTGATATGATATGGTATGATATATGATGATATGCTGTACTGTGCTGTGCTGTGTTATGCTATGCCATGCCATACCATACCATACCATACCATACCATACCATACCATACCATACCATACCATACCATACCATACCATACCATACTATATATTCTAGTAGGGCACTTGCCTTGCATGCAGCTGACACGGGTTAAATCCCCAGTATCCCATATGGTCCCTTGAGCACCACCAGGAATAATCCCTGAGTGGAGAGCCAGGAGGAACCCTTGGGCATTGCAGGGTATGACTCAAAAAAGCAAAAAAAATAGTTAATTAATTATTTAATTAACTGTCAAGCAGAAATGCAAGTATTTTGGAATTCACAGAACAGTAAAAGCACCAGACTGCGTACAAAGCATGAATAGAAGCTCAAAGAAAACCAGGTACAACATAATCCTTGGCTTGTGCTAAAATAACACCCTCCCTGACATCTTCACCGTATTAATTCTCTTTGTTTCATCCTTAACTAAAGTCAAGGCAGGCTTCTCTGGCTGTGTTATTCACATGTATTAAACAGCCCCAAGTGACAAAATGCTCTGATAAATGTCGATTTGACACCAATACTAAGCTGTTAAGTTTAAAAAACAATGGTAACCGTTAATTAGAATTTAACCTGGCCACTTGCTTTCAGGAAACAATGTGCCATACATGGGTATGCTTTGACCACGGGAAGATTGACAAACAGTGAAAAATGCAACACTTCAAAAAGAGCAGCGTGCTGGGGTACTTAATTATGCACAACACCGCTCTATTAATTGTAGGCTTGAAGGGCCACCTGGTCTTTAGCCCTCCCATTATGATGGGAAGTGAAGCTAAGTCTTTGTCCAGCTCTCACCATTGCTTTGTAAGGATGATCTTTATAAAGGGAGCCTCGACAAGACTTTCTCAGTCCCTCTGTAACTGAAAACACAATAAAGAAGACATCTGTTTCAATGCCTGATACATGGCCGTCGTTATCCAATAAAATCATAGCATAGCAAATACTATCCATCAAAGATTATCATAGGGCCGGAGAGAGAGTACAGGTGTTAAGGTGCTTCCCTTGCATAGAACCAGCCCAATTCGACCACTGGCACTGCATATGGTCCCGTGAAGAACACCAGGAGACATCCCTGAGCACAGAGCTAGGAGTAAACCCTGAGCACTTCCTGGTGTGACACCCCAAAAAAATATTTTCAATTCTATCACAGTCCTGGGGTGCCTATTGATTAGAGTTCTGTGTCCCTCTTGGAACTCCTGCAGTACCTCAGCTACAGTGCTAACATACTGATTCATTCACGTCACAGATATTCAGAGTACCTGCCGTGTGCCAGATATGCACAGAACTTTCTCCCTAGCAAGAATCCCCAAGAAATGCTACATTTGAATTCCTCTCGGAGAGGATCCATTACTAGGCTCTGAGAAGTTCGGCAAGGATTATACACAGTGAAATGAAGATGGCTGATAAGGGATGGATGGATGGGTGGGTGGATGCATGGAATGGAAAGAGATTGAAGATAAATAGGTAGATCAGTGGATAAATATCTTTTTAATGTTTCCCTTGCTTTTTGTACCCCTTTTATGAAGAGCCAGCACTGTCTAGAGACCACAGCCATCCAAAGAACCACTTTGGGACCCAGGTCCATTTCCGGTACATTTTGACACACCCGGGCAACAAGAAAGGCTCTCTACTCATTTTATGTTTTCAGAGATGAAGGAATGCTCATCTCAATAAAAGTTGATCCTTGAGGCTAGTTGATACAACAGTGAGATCTGGGTGGATTCTAGCATCAAGTATAGCCTGTCTCCAAAACAGCAGAAACCAGTATCTATTTAGAACAAAAAAAAAAAAAAAAGACTTTGTATTTACAATTTTATGGCATACCAAGGGATTAGCACTATTAGTCTATATTTGTCTAGCTGTCACCATTTCCTCAATTAAGAGCGAGAGAGAGGAGAGAGAGAGAGAGAGAGAGAGAGAGAGCTCTTGTGTGTGAGATTAAAAAACATAGTAAGGGAACAATAAATGGGCAAAGCTATTAAAACTTAAGGTTTGCCTCTTGAACTGAGCATACAGGGCAGCGGGCAGGAGTGAGAGGGGAGGGGTTCTTAGGACAGTGGTGAAGGGAAGGGGCTCTCTGGTGGTGCGTGTGGTAGTGGGATCATGCATGCACGAAAAGTATGATGGTTTTTAAAATAGCAGTAATGAGACCCATGTGCTATGGCCATAAATTCCAGAAACAGGGGCCGGAGCGATAGCCCAGCGGGTAGGGCGTTTGCCTTGCATGCAGCCGGCCTGTGCCGCCCGGGTTCGATCCCCGGCATCCCATATGGTCCCCCGAGCACCGCCAGGAGTAATTCCTGAGTGCAGAGCCAGGAGAAACCCCTGAGCATCGCCGGGTGTGACCCAAAAAAGCAAAAAAAAATAATAATAATAATAATAAATTCCAGAAACACCTTTAGAATCACACGGACAGGACTAAAATCCCAGCTGGCCCACTTAAGGACACCGCGCTGCCTCCCTGGGCTCGGAGCTTCCTTCCGGCTGGGACACCCGATGCTCCCAAGTTGCCTCTCCTGCACCAGCTTCTCTGTCTTGCTGGGTGCCCCCTTCACATTCTCTTCCTCGAAACCCGGCTGTGGAAATCAGACTTTCCATTAATTAGGGAGAGTTGAGGCCAAAGAAATAAAAATCCAATGAAAACCTCTCATTTTGTTCAAGAACACGTGCCGACGCGCAGGCAAGGAAATGTCTTTTCCGCAAGAAGATAAAGTGACTTTGTCTTCCGCTGGAGAAGCGGCTCCAGCCCCACCAGCACACAGCCCCGCTCACTCTTGGCTTGCCTCTCCCTGTCGTTCTCATCCTATTTTGGGGCGGGTTGGTGCCAGGGATCAAACCCAGGGTCTCACCAGAGCAAGCAAATGCTCTGCCACAAAGCCACACCCCGGCCCCTGGTCTTTGTATAGGAACGATTTAGCTCTTTCCAACTGACTCCCAAGTTTTGACCAGCTCTGCAGGCTTTCCTTTGACTCAACTGACTCCCATTACCCAACAAACAGAGCTTTCAGTAGGGGCCGTTTTCGCTCCTTAACCCTGCAACTATGTAAATCCCGACAGAAGCTGCTGTCGATTGATAAATGTCCTTTTAAAAGGCAACTAATGCAGAAACCTTCTTAATCTTCTTAGGGTGGATCCAATTTTTCATAGAAGTGTTACTGGAATAATCACTGCTTTGAAGAAAGAACCTAAGAGAAGAATGGCTAGGTGGAAAAATAGAATTTTCAGGACAATAAAAATGCTTCAATCCTATCATGCAGACATATGTCATTAGAGACATGACAAAATCCATTGGATGCACACAACCAAGAGCGAGTCCTTGAATACATTATGTAGGAGATGATAATATGTCAATGTAGGGTTATGAATGGCAGCCCATGAACTACCCTGATGCGTGAGGCTTCAGTGGGACCGGATGCGTAAATCCAAGAGGGAACCAGAATATTGGGGAAAGTTCTGTCCTCTCAAGTGTGCTGTGAAACAAACTAATCTCTAAAATATAATCCTTTCACACCCTTGGGCCTGGATTGCAAACCTGAGATCACCAAGGAAAGGATGGGGTGAGGAATGAAGAGAGAGGCCAGGAGGAGCATCAGGGCAATGACGGAGAGTCCAGAGCACAGGGACCGGAGAGGCGGGGCAGTGACTGTGGAGATGGAAATCATAAACCATTAGTATGAGCAATACTGCAAGCATATTGCCTAAACTATAATCACTGCAAGCATAATGCCTAAACTACAATCATGAATTCCAGAGAACCACGCCTTTAAAAAATTTCTTTCATTGGGGCCGGAGCGATAGTCCAGCGGGTAGGGCGTTTGCCTTGCATGCAGCCAGCCCATGCAAGCCCGGGTTTGATCCCCGGCATCCCATATGGTCCCCGAGCACCACCAGGAGTAATTCCTGAGCGTCGCAGGGTGTGACCCAAAAAAGCAAGGAAAAACAACACAAAAGTTAAAGAAACAAAGATCAAAGCAACAAAAAATCTCTTTCATTGGATAAACAAACTTTGGAACATCTATACAATGGAATACTATGCAGCTGTTAGGAAAAATGATGTCATGAAATTTGCCTGTAAATGGATGGACATGGAGAGGATCATGTTGAGTCAAATTAGCCAGAAGGAAAGAGACAGATATAGAGTGACTGCAATTATTTGCATGACATAAATATATATGCATATTATATATATTATGTATATATATATATATATATATATATATATAATCCAATGTCAGGTGAAACATGGATCAGGAGGTCTTACCAAAGGTGGAAATTACCACAAACGTGTGGGAGTCAGAGGTTGGGTAAGACAGAGAAAGGAACATGTGCGAATAAATGTCGAAAGGGCTAATACCAACCTAGAACTGAGCATTGAATACAGGCAGAAAAATGCACATGATGGCCTCTAACTGTATGTAGTGCAACCCACAATGTGTAAGAGAGGGAAAAGAGAGAGGAAGAAAGAAAAGAGATAAAGAACCTGCCATAGAGGCAGGATATGGGGGCGGGGAGAGAATTGGGGACATTGGTGGTGGAAAATGGGCACTGGTGGAGGGAGGGGTGCTGGAACACTATGTGACCGAAACCTCTAAACATGAACAACGTTGTAATGGTATATCTCACGGTGGTATAATAAAATATTAATTTTTTTAAAAATGAAGTCATTGGGGCTGGAGCGATAGCCCAGTGGGTAGGGCATTTGCCTTGCAAGCGGTCATCCCATGCCAGCCCGGGTTCGATCCTTGGCATCCCATATGGTCCCCGAGCACCGCCAGGAGTAATTCCTGAGTGCAGAGCCAGGAGAAACCCCTGAGCATTGCTGGGTGTGACCCCCAAAAGATAGATAGATAGATAGATAGATAGATAGATGATAGATAGATAGATAGATAGATAGATAGATAGATAGATAGATAGATAGATAGATAGATAGATAGATAGATAGATAGATAGATAGATAGATAGATAGATAGATAGATAGATAGATAGATACATAGATAGATAGATAGATAGATAGATAGATAGATAGATAGATAGATAGATAGATAGATAGATAGATAGATAGATAGATAGATAGATAGATAGATAGATAGATAGATAGATAGATAGATAGATAGATAGATAGATAGATAGATAGATAGATAGATAGATAGATAGATAGATAGATAGATAGATAGATAGATAGATAGATAGATAAGTAAATAAATAAAAATGAAGTCATTAAGCAAGGAAATAGGCAGCTGGTATATCAGCAGATTCCCAATCTTTATTCATTCAAAGACCTTTTATGATTTCTACCCTATACTCTACTCATTGCCTGTCACTCCCACTCCACAAAGACGTTTATGTCTGAGCCACCAGTGCTATTGGGATTAAACTATAATTATTATCCTTTTAGGGAGGGTGGGGACAAACCCAGTGGTTCTCGGGTCTTAGTCCTGGCTGTGAGCTCAGGGATCACTCCTGGCCCTTTGTGGTACCAGGAATCAAAGTGGGACCCACCGTATGCAAGGCCAGCACCCTAGCTAGTGTTGTACCATCTCTCTAGCCCACTATACTTATTATCCAACGCAGCAAAAGAGCTTTAGCAAATATGCTTAAACTAACGCTCTTGCTGTGGGAAAAGCAGATTATCCAGGTGGGTCCGATGTCATTACCAGACTCCTATGAGGAGGCAAGAATGTCAAAGACAGAAGCCAGGATAGACAGAAGCTCCCTGTTGTTGGGGAACGCCGCCGGGTCCCCGACAGTGTCAGGACAGAGGTTCTCTTCTACCTCCGAGGATGCCGGGAGAACAGATGAAAACGCACGAGTCCGGTGCAGTTCCAAAAGGCTTTTAATAGTACAAAAGCTCTTCCACAGCACTCAATATAATGAACAAACTCTAGCTCTGGTCCGAACTTAGACCATACAAAAGAGCCTAAGTCTCCCACCAAAGAGAGAGGATGTCACCCGAGCTGAGTCCTACCCAGAAGGAGCAATAGGCCAAAGAGCAAAAGGCCAAAGCCAAAAGCCAAAAGCCGCAGGAGCCAAAAGCTGAAGGCTGAGGAACCAAAAGGCAAAAGGTGAAGGGGCCTCAAGTCAACCCCCTTATATACACCAAAAGTAATCCAATCGGGAGGTTGTCATGCCAACAAAGAACCCTAAACAGAGTGTAGTGCCACACCCTATTGCAGGTATAAACAAAGGTTACACCAAGGACTAATCCCGAGATTATCTCTTATGTAAAACACTGGAGAGAGAGGGGGCTGGTATAAAGTAATACATCTTAACTTCATGAGCTTCATGTAATCTAGATGGTACCCACAAGGTCCTTATTATTATCTGCACCAGGGTGATTCTGAGTATCTTGTTCTCATGTACTGAAAGGGTCATACTTGCCTGCTTAGAGCAAACTAGTATGATCCTTCCTATAGTCTTCCTTTAGTCTCAGCGTAGCCAGGGTGGTAGTCTCCTGGTAAATTCTAACTGTCCCACGTTGGGTGCAGTGGGTATAAAGAGGAGTTGTGCCCAATCTAGAAAACATAGAAGTCTTAGTAGATGTATAAGTCAGAAGTTATTCAATCAAGGTGACTTCTGTAACTGCCACACCCTCTAGCAGTGTTTACATAGAAGAGAGATCTCATTAGAATGAACCTTGGCTTAAATAAAATTAAGCTGGGAGTGAGCAAAAACAACAAAACTCCCAGATTAGCTAAACATGTCCTCCAACACCTGTGAAGCCAGGAGCTGAGGTTGGAGCCTGCAGCGGACGCCATCGCACTCCCAAAGGTCAGTCCAGCACTGTTGGCGATCTCATGCAGATACAGCCAAAAGAGTATCTGCAAATTAAAGGGAAATGGGACACGATCTTGGGCTTGGCGATGCCTCTTCAAAACGTGATGGCAAAGACGCCATCTGCTGGAGAAGTGATGAGGTGCAGCAGAGAGGCGGCTCAATAGACCCAGAACGCAGAAGGCCCTTCTTTCAACGTCCTGATTTGCGTCTGGACTTTTAAGTTCCGGAACTGTGTGGTCTTTAACTTGTGCTATTTGAAGCCAGGACGTCTGTGGTCATTGGTTAGGAAATAAGTACTAAGGGCATTGGCAATAATGCTCAACTTTCCAGTGACTGGAGCACATTCTAATGATATAACCTACTTTTGCTTCCGCTGCTTCTGGTGGCGGTGGTGGTGGTGGTTGTGGTGGGGCATGTGTGAGTGTGTGTGCGCACGTTTGTGAGGGTGTTACGTGTGTATGCACTAGTGTGTGTGTGTATGTGTGTGTGCATGCTTGAGGGTGTTACGGTGTATGCACCAGTGTGTGTGCATGTGTGTGAGCACGTTTGGAGGGTGGCGTGTGTATGCACTAGTGTGTGTATGTGTGTGTGCATGCTTGAGGGTGTTACGTGTGTGTATGCACTAGTGTGTGTATGTGTGTGCACGTGCTTGTGAGGGTGTTACGGTGTGTATGCACCAGTGCATGTGTGTGCAGCATGTTTGTGAGGATGTGTGTGCATGTGTGTATGTGTGCACATGTTTGTGAGGCCTTGTGAGCGTGTGTGCGAACGTGTGTGCATGTGTGTGAATGTGTGCATGTGTGAGAGTGGGTACATGGGTGTGAGTGGTACGTATGTTTGAGGGTGTGTGTGCATGTGTGTGCACAAATGTGTATGTGCATGTGAGTGTGTGTGTGCGAGTGTGTGTATGGAGTGTATGCGTGTATGTATGAGTGTGTGTTTATGTGTGTTGTGTCTTGTCCTCTGTGAACTGGCTGTAACGTTTAGAAAGCATCTATTTAAAAAAATTGTATGTATGGAGTGTGTGTTTGTGTGTATGTGTGTTGTGTCTTGTCCTCTGTGAACTGGCTGTAACGTTTAGAAAGCATCTATTTTTTAAAAAAAAACCTTATTGCTGTTCACTTCAGTGAATAAACAGGGGTGGTACAGGGAAGGAAAGGCACAAGGAAAGCGAGAAGGGACAGAAGAGGCAGAAGGAGCAGCGGCGATCTGCAGTGCTGGAGGTGACTGATCGATCTGGCTTTGAGTCAGAGCCAGCAGCCCCATGGCGAGGAAAAGAAAATCGAGCCCAAGTCCACGTGCCTGTTTCCCAGCATCGGCCGCTCGTCCCTTGCCCGCGTCTGCCCCCTTGTGGACGTTCTAGTTTGTATTTTCAAAACTGCAAGGGCGCTTGGAGGCTCGCCTTGACAATGTAGTTTAGGGCCTTCAGAGGTTTCCGTTGACTACAAGATAAAAATTCCTGGACAGTGCTCCTTCATGGCCCATCTCCTGAAAACCAAAAATAACTCTGCCTTCTCCCACCAACATTTTATGTCCTGACACCCTTCCATAGTACCCTAGTAACAACGCTGATAAGAATCAATTTGAGATTACAGAGATAGCACACAGACAATCCGGGTTGATCCCCGGCACTCTGAGCCCTGCCAGGAGCCATCCCTACGCTCAGAGGCAGGAGGAAGCGCTGGGTACTGCCAGGGTGTGGCTCAGACCAAAAAAGGAAAAAAAAGAAACCAGCTCTGCGACTCAGCGAGAGTTCCAAACCCTGATTCCGTTTCTCCCTAGTTATGTGACTGCGTTTCCTGACATCTCTGAGCGTGTAGTTCATCTCTAAAATAAGCATAAGCACGGCTATACCTACACCTGGGGCCGCCACGGAGCTCAAACACAAAGAGCCCGCCAATGGAAGTCGCCTCCTGTTTTTTTAGCTATGACTTGTGGAACACATCAGTCTTTTTCTTGCTTTTGCTTTTTGTGGGGGTCACACCCGGTGATGCTCAGAGGTTACTTCTGGCTCTGCACTCAGGAATTACTCCTGGCGGTGCTCAAGGAACCATATGGGATACCGGAATGGAACCTGGGTCAGCCTCATGCACGGCAAACGCCCTCCCCGCTAGGCCATCGCTGCGGCCCCTGGCTGAACACCTCTGGGCCAGACCAAAACCTCCACGGAGAAACCTTTCTGTGTCCTGTGCAGTGGCTGCGGTGGTCGCAGGCAACCCCTTCGGGGCAGCCCTGACGAGGAATGCTGCCCCCTCGTGGAGGCCCGGAGCCAGAACCTCTATTCGGACACTCCCAAATTCCTGAGCCACTGGAAGAAAGACAGGAAGCGCTGCTGTTCCAACCATGCAGCTGGGAGCAGGGAGGGCAACTTTTTACACCACTAATGACAAATCGTTTCCTCCGCCTCCATGCCAGTTGCCCCGGAAGAGAGAGACCCACCCACGCCAGACTCAGCTAATTTTTTTTTTTTTGGGTCACACCCGGCAATGCTCAGGGGGTTTCTCCTGGCTCTGCACTCAGGAATTACTCCTGGCGGTGCTCGGGGACCATATGGGATGCCAGGGATCGAACACGGGCCGGGCATGGGCCGGCCGCGTGCAAGGCAAACGCCCCTACCTGCTGGGCTATCACTCCGCCCCTGACTCAGCTAATTTGCAACCCCGGAAGAGATCCGACCCATCCACTTCAGACCCACAGCTGCGCTGCTTGGCCGGCCCCATGTGGGAAGCAACCCATGGAGCTGACCTCCCTGTAAAGGGGCTCGGCCATCCCCGGCCAAGTCCAACATTGCTCCAAGGGTTTGCTCTCATGAGCGAGGGAGAGACCATGCTGTCCGGTCTCGGAGTGAAATTTTTGGGCCCTGCCCTTTCCTCCGCCTCCATGCCAGTTGCCCCCGAAGAGAGACCCACCCACGCCAGACCCACATGTCCCTTGGCGCGCGATATTTTTATAGGATACTGAATTTTTGCATAAGGTTCTTCCCAATTTCTTTCACTTTTGTACATAATAAACAGTTATAGACATGTTTTAACTGATACCAGTAAGCCTGGCAAGAGCCAGAGCAAACCACACATTATGCAGTTAGTCATTATCAACATCCTGACTCCATAGTTCCTCAGAGCTCCATCTCAGAGAAAACCTGATCTTCCCCCTTTAAGTTTCATCAGTAAATGCTCAGGTTGAGAGCCTTCTACTGAGAATATACCACCTACACGGTAAAGCCTGGCAAGCTGCCGTGTTTTATTTACTTGTTATGCCAAAGACTAGTAACTATTATGGACCTCAGTTCCATAACCTGAAGAATGGTTTCGGGCCCCTCCTGTCCCTGTAGCAAGCAGATGCTCTTGGGTTGCACTTGCTTGCGACAGGATTAATGGAGATGTTACAAGTGCCCACTTGAGCAAATCGATGAACAATGGGAAGACAGTGATACAGTGAATGACAAATAATAATGGCTCTTCCCCACCACTGCTGAGTCAGAAATGGCTCTACCCCACCTATAATATGTGCCCTAGGTGGTGCTTCTGATCACTAGAATTAGAAGAATGAGAGGTCCGGAGAGCTTGGTGCTTTCTTCATGTGTGTGAAACTAGCAATGACAGTGCCAGCCGTTGTCTCGGTTTTGTGGAGATTGTTTTATTCAAATCGAGTTGGCATATAACAGTGTGGAAAACGCAAGTCTATAGAGAATTATGACTCCGCCTACAATGTCACCTAATGTTCGTATGGTTTTTTCGTGCCAGAACGTTTAAGATATGTTCTCTCGCCAAAAGGAGAAATGCAGGAATGGGCATGGCTGACAGCAATCATTATGCTGCGTATTGCATCTCCAGAACTCACTCTAGCTCCAGACTGTTTAATTCTAACTAGGGGTCTGTGCGCAAAGGAGGTGGGAAGTGGTCTGCGGCTCCCACTAGCAACAGTGCTGGAAAACAGCCCTGGTTACCGGCTTGCTGCCAATCAAGCCCGACGCACTTCCACGACGGGCCGACAGCGCCACCAAGTGGCATTTTGAACATCTGCGTTTTCTCCTTTTCCAGCCGCAAACCCTTCCAAATGCCAACGCGAGTCTGTCTTGAGTAATCAGAGAGAAAAACCGCGATGACAGAAATATGAATTCTGCGCAACGCAGTTTGTACATTATAAAAAAATAAATGTTGGGGGCCAGAGAGATAGTCCAGCGGGTAGGGCGTTTGCCTTGCATGTGGTGGGCCCAGGCCGCCTGGGTCCGATCCCCGGCATCCCATATGGTCCCCCGAGCACCGCCAGGAGTAATTCCTGAGTACAGAGCCAGGAGAAACCCCTGAGCATTGCCGGGTGTGACCCAAAAAAGCAAAAAAAAAAAAAAATCAATGTTGGGTATAATGATAGTACAGTGCGCATAAGGAGTACACGGCCCACCCAGGTTAAAACCTTTGCACCGCATTTGGTTCCCTGAGCAGGGCCAGAAGTTAGCCCTGAGCACTTCTGGGTGTGTTCCAGAAACAAACTCAAAAAGTTATATTGCAAAAGTACTTTCAAAATGTTGCCTTCTACCTGAGAAAATATAATCAATTCTTTCCTATAAAGAAAAGCATTCTGGGGGCCGCGACCTCTGGGGGATCCCGGAAGCAGCCGGATGAGACTCTCGCCCATCACACTAGCCACCATTTTCGCTGTCCGGATGCTGGGAAACTGCCCCACGACCAGATTAACAGAG
The DNA here is from genome assembly GCA_021461705.1 of Cryptotis parvus. Lineage (NCBI taxonomy): Eukaryota > Metazoa > Chordata > Mammalia > Eulipotyphla > Soricidae > Cryptotis > Cryptotis parvus. The sequence continues at coordinate 4,211 of JAJIBD010006715.1, read as the reverse complement.
CAAAACCAGTTCGAGCCCAGGTAGACGGCTCCCAGAAGAAGGAATCACTGGGAATTCGTCAGATGGAGTCAGGGTTCAGCCATTCCCCTCTCCATTTTGTCGAGCCTGGTGGTCCCGCCCAGGAGCTGCCCGGGGCCATCGGCCATAACATGAAGAATCTCACGAGCGGCTGGGGAGGCTGGAGCTCGGCTCGCCCAGGGCCAAGCTGAATAGGGGACCCCCCAGGAGGGCAGACGGGTTTTGGGAGTGGGCCCGGCCACCTCTGGGGTCCCGGAAGCAGCCAGATGAGACTCGCCCATCACACTAGCCACCATTTTCGCTGTCCGACGCTGGGAAACTGCCCCAAGACCAGATTAACAGAGCAAAACCAGTTCGAGCCCAGGTCCGCAAGCGGCCAGGTGGTCCCTTAAAAATAGTGGAAACAGTAATGTCTTTAATGCACTGCATTCCACGAAGAGCAGGAAAGTTTGGCGAGAGGGAGAGATAAAGAGGAGAGAAATGACATACAGAACCCGCCAAGTACTTGAGGTGTGGAGGGGGGGAGGGAGGTGGGGACATTGGTGATGGGAGATGGGTTTGGGTGGAGGGATGGGTGTTGGAACACTGTAGAACCAAAACTCTACATGAGCATCTTTCAATTGTATGTCTAAAATAGTGTAATAATATTGGGGAATAATAAAATGAAATTTAAAAAAAAAAAAAGCATTCTGGGGCTAGAGCAATAATACAGTGGGTAAGGAGCTTGCAGTGCAAGTGGCCGGCATGGGTTCAACCCAGCAGCATCTCATGTGCCGCCCCCCTCCCAGTCCTAGTCCAGCCAGGAGTAATTCCTGAGAACTGCCAGGTGTGCATAACCAAAAACAAATATAAAATAATTTAATTTAAGCGTTCTGCTAAACATTTATTTTTGGTTTTGTTATGTTTGTTTGTTTTGCATCACACCGGAAATGTTATTACGCCTGGCTCTTCACTCAGGAATTACTCCTAAAGGTACTAAGGGGACCATATGGGATGCCGGAGATCAAACCAGGTCAGTCACATGCAAGGCAAACGCCCCCCCCCCACTGTAATATCACTCCAGCCCCCTGCTAAACATTTTGAACCAAACTTTTGGATTAACAAATAATCTATCTCCACAACAGTAGTATTTTATAGCTGTTTAAAGAGACAAATAACACAACATAAAAATAGACCAAAGATCCAGACGGACAGCTCACCACAGAAGCAGGCGAGATGGAGCAGGGTCATGCTGTTAACGCCAAGTGGATTTTCCTGCGCTGGTGGGTTCTTGAGAATTGTATGACAGATTTGGCGTACAAAACTCGAGACTGAAAGCTAGCTTAGTGTACTAGGCATGGGGGTGTTCCAGCCCCCCCATGCCCAGGCCTCCCCATTACCCCCTAACACTGCTGGGTCCGTGCGACCTCCCTGACCTGTCCCCGCAGTCTACTGGCCTCCCGTCAACGATGGGCAGGTGCTGTCCCTTGTCTGCCCTCTACCCGGGTACACTTTCCCGAGATGGCCAAGGCGGCGGCGTGGACCAGATCCCTGTGCTCATTCCATTGCGGGGCCCCTCCCAGCCGTACCCCAACAGTTCCTCTTGCCTAGTCCCAGGTTTCCTACTCACGTGCGCGAAGGTGAGTCCCGCGTTCAGCACTTTATCTGCTCCCTGGGTGCGGGAGCCCTGTCTGGGTTCTGCCCCTCGTCTGGTCCTGAGATGCCAGCCTGTACTGGGCCCTGACCCGGCGCACGCAGCCCTGTACTGGGCCTTGACCTGGCTCACAGAGCCGGGTACTGAGCCCTGACCCGGCGCACGCTGCCCTCCTCTGACCAGTGGAGAGAGCGGTGTTCCGAAAGGGGAGGAGGGCTAGCAGGATGCTGCTTCTGACTGAGCCGGCTCTGGAGGTGGGACAGGGGAGCTTCCTTTATCTGTAGTAAATCCCACTCCCAGCCATCCATTCTATGTCCTTATTGGCTACCTGTTCCAGGGGTGGAGATAGAAAGTCACCCAGCGCCACACCTCGACCTGCGCTAACAATGCTGGGAGGTGGGGGGAGAATCACAAGCCCGGGGCGCTGCTCTGGGCACAGAACTATAAAAATATGCTCGGGCTACGCATTCACTCCAGCGCCAAGCCCAAGGGTTACTGCAGAGACCAGCTGCAAAATATACTCAAAGATCCTGGCACCCAGTGAGCTGTAAACCACTGTGGGTTTTCTGGTTGTTTCTTGGTTTTTGTTTTTGTTTTGTTCCCATTTCTCTCTCAACCGCTATGGCTCTGTAAATCAAGCTTTCTTATTTACCATGTTACATGCACAGCGTTTCACAAATCTGCAGTTCGGTGGGTTAAATATGTCCATTTGATGTATGTTTTTAACCTATCGTGTGGCCCCTACATATTTAGCCCTGAGACACAGTGATGTCTGGGTCCCTCACTTTACTACTGAAGTCAGATAGTCTTTAAAGGCACCGTGTTGGGCTGGAGAGATAGTCCAGAGCTTAATAAGGCTGGGCCTGGCCAGCGGCAGATCCTGCTCAAATTTCAAGCAGCACGTCTGATCCTCCAAGCACCACAAGAGGGCGCGCCTGAGCACAGAGCCAGAAACGGCCTCCTGAGCAGGCCACGTTAAGGGGGCTGCAGGAGCGCCTCCTTGACGTGCAGAGACCCGATTCAACGCCCCCAACCAGCCCCAGGCGTGGCCTGCCCAAATCATCTCATTCTTTTCCCCTTAGGGTTTTTTTGTCTCTTTCTTCTTTTTGGGGGTCACACCCGGTGATGCTCAGGGGTTACTCCTGGCTCTGTACTAATTACTCCTGGAGGTGCTCAGGGGACCATATGGGATGCCGAGGATCGAACCCGGGTTGCAAGGCAAACGCCCTTTGTGCAAGACAGTAGTATCTCTCTGAGCCAAGTTTTTATTTTCTTTTTTGGGTCACAGCAGAGTGGTCATCAGGAATGTTGCAAAGCTCCCAGAGTTGGATGGGCCTCGGGGAAATTCCATTCTTCCCCTTCCTCCTCATCAGAGCTTGTAAGAGTTCTGGGCAGTCCTCAAATTGAGCATCCCTTTCCGTTAGAGGGGGGCATCTTCGCCTTCGGAGGTATTAACTCCAGGCACATTTTCAGTTTGAGAGTCGGCCTCCTCTGGATGTTTTCATTTCTTCCTCTAGGTTACCATCAAGCTTTAAAATCTGTTTGTTAGATTTAATTGCATGATTCTCTGAAAGACAAGCGGGAGTTACAAAAGCCACGACTGCTACTAGCACCTGAAATAAGCAGGTGAAACCAGAACAGAGAAAAAGCCTCCGAGAGGTAACCCGTTTTAACTCACGGTTTGAATTCTGCTCCCAGCTTCAGGAAAAGTCGTTTGTTTTGACCTTTTCTGGTGCTAACTCTTGTGATTTTTTTTCTTTTGAGTTTTTATTTATTTTTTATTTTTTTAAAGTATTTTATTATAATGATTTTTGTGATAAAACTGCACCTCTCCCAACAGGAGCTGAGTGCAAGTTCTGGAGAGCAAGTTGTTAAGTTTAAGGTAGAGGCTTTCCTGGACCTTTGGTTTAAGGAAATGAGAAGGCAGATTTCTTGGTGGCTTCTTCATTTAATTCAGCTGCAAAAGAGCTTTAGGCTGTATCTACAGTTGCCTGCCACCTTCATGTGCACCGTAGCTTTCCATAGAGACAAACCGGACTAAATTGTCCACCTTTTGTCTGCTCCATCCCACGTGGCTGAAGGTTTGCAGACAATTAAGTTATGTGATTGGATATTCATGGCAAACGACTTCTGGCAAATGGATAGTTTTGGTAAATGATTGATAGCAAATGTTACAGCTAATGATGAATTGTTGAACATGCTCAAAAAACTTTAAAAAATTTATTTATTAAAGCAACAAAAAACAGGTATCTTTACCATTATTCGCCTTAAATTTGTCTCAAGGAGAGTCGCTGGAAAACACTGATGCAAACTCAAAAACCAGTCAATTTACCTAAGTGAAAATTAATTATAAATGGGTAGCAGGTCTAAAAACACCTAATTTCTTTCAATACAGGTCTAAAAACACCTAATTTTTTTAATATAAGTCTTATTTTTAAATTGCAAACTGCTGTTCAAACCTCCCAGATTGGTTCATTTTTAAATAATAATAATCTTGCTTTGCAGCCTGTTGAACATGGACCATATTTAATAACAATAATTTTGCTTCCCACCTGCACGG
>JAJIBD010006714.1:0-14989 GCA_021461705.1 Cryptotis parvus | reverse complement strand
TTGCTCTGCCGGGTGTACCTGTGTCTGTATATTATTGGTATCATAATATATACATATATATTTATGTCATGCAAGTAAATGCAGTCATTCTGTATCTGTCTCTCTCCTTCTGGCTAATTTCACTCAACATGATCTTCTCCATGTCCATCCATTTATAGGCAAATTTTGTAACTTAATTTTTCCTAACAGCTGCATAGTATTCCATTGTGTAGATGTACCAAAGCTTCTTTATCCAGTCATCGATTCTCGGCACTCTGGTTGTTTCCAGATTCTGGCTATTGTGAATAATGCTGCTATGAACATAAAAGTAGGGATGGTATTTCCCCTGCGTATTTTTGTCTTCCCAGAGTAGATTCCCAGGAGTGGTATGGCTGGGTCAAATGGGAATTCAATTTCTAGTCTTTGGAGGAATGTCCATATTGTTTTCCAGAAAGGCTGTACCAGCCGGCATTCCCATCATCAATGGATGAGTGTCCCCTTTCCCCCACATCCACACCAGCACTTGTTGTTTTTGCTCTTTTGAATATGTGCCAGTCTCTGTGGTGTAAAATGATATCTCATTGTTGTTTTGATTTGCATCTCTCTGTTGATTAGTGATGATGAGCATTTTTTCATGTTTTTTGGCCATTCGAATTTCTTCCTTGTTGAAGTTTCTGTTCATTTCTTCTCCCCATTTTTGATGGGGTTGTTTTTTTCTTCTTGTAAAGTTTTACCAGTGCCTGATATATCCTGGATATTAACCCCTTATCAGATGGGTATTGGGTGAATTCTTTTTTTTTTCTATTTTGGGTCACACCCAGTGATGCTCAGGTGTTATTCCTGGCTCTTCACTCAGGAATTACTCCTGCCAGTGCTTAGGGGACCATATGGAATGCTGGGGATCAAACACAGGTCGGCCCCATTCAAGACAAACGTCCTCCCGGCTGTGCTGTCGCTCCGACCCCCCGGTACTGAGTTTCTGAACAAGCGGCCCTTATTAGCAGTGGCAGTAGCACCCAGAAAGACTTGACAGTTTCCCAACCCCCTTCAGACCCAGTTCCTGGCCCACACCCAGGTGGGATGCAGGATCAAACTTGGGAGCCCCCACCCTGCTGGCTCATCCACTGTTGCAGGACTCCTTTAAGGGCCACTGCATTTGGCTCAAAACATTAGATACTAAAGGGCCTAGGTGAGGGTCAGGGAGGGATTCCTAAGGACATTTAACACTCCCTGCTTTCCATAACAGGGGAGGAAGGTCTGAGTTGCAGGGGTATAAACTACGGTTTTCACTCGTGCGCTTCTTTGGGGGCTGTTGCTCGCTGTGAGCGGTCGCCCTGCTGGAAATCTTCTTCCCTTTCAAAAGCCTTTACCGTGGTGGTCGCCATCTTGGCTACACGTGGCTGGGGTTCTAGCCTGGAATCCAAGCCGGGTTTTTTTTGCTGATTTGTGTGCCTGAACCTGTGATAAGTAAAGCCTTTAAAACTGCGACTGAGTTTTCCCTCCGCCGCGGGGTAGAGGGAACCGCTCCGCACTGTGGGGACCCCGCGGAGCGCCCCGACAATCCACTATATCTTCCTGTTTCCTGGGTGGTCTGGAACACCAGCACAGCAGGACGTGTGTGTCCTATCTGATCGCCACGCTGTGCTGACACCTTCTCTGCACTCTTATCTGAGGACAGTCCAGGACATGGGCGTGGGCTCCAGGAAACCTGAGCCACTGAGCTCGAGGCTGAGACAGGAGCTCCTTGTCCCCACTGCCATCAGACAGAAGGTGGGGTTGCCACAGGGCACCAACGTGGGTGTTTTAATCCCTGTCCTGGCTCTTCCCATCTCCCACCCAGCTGCTGGCAGGTCCCCCCCCGCCTCCTGGCTTCTGAAGGGCAAACTGGTACACCCTCGGTTTGCCCTTCTTTTCATGCCTTTCCCCTGACCCCCCCATATCTCTTGCCCTATTTCTCTCCCAGTTCTAACAGGCTGCTTACAGCATGACTGACTGACTTGTTCTTGGGAGCATTCACACACTTGAGAGCAATTGCAGGAAAGATTCTTATGCACGTTAACACCAACAATGCCACCGCTTGAATTTCACACTCACAGACCCTCCCCTTCCCAGGTGGGTTTTCCCCCCCTCCCTACTGCATCTAGCATACTCTTAGCCCCATAGGGAAGTGTGGGTCAATCTCACACAAAGGGCAAAAAAAGAGTAGAAAAGTGATGTAATCTGAGACCTCGTTGTGTCAGAAGCCAAGAAGCTTCGGTGGAAAAACACCAAGTGGATCACCTTGACTGTCACGGCCCCTGGGGAAAGGGGGCAGAAGGGACACAGGTGACCCTCCCCCAAACTGTCTGCCTGCCCCAGTGCTCAGGAAAGAGGGCTGGGTAGTCACCCTCATTGGGTGGTCAGCCCTCAGCTGGGTGGTCACTCTCAGCTGGGTGGTCACTCTCAGCTGGGTGGTCACTCTCAGCTGGGTGGTCACCCTCAGCTGGGTGATCACCTTCAGCTGGGTGGTCACTCTCAGATGGGTGGTCAGGGATTACTCCTGACTGGCTCAGGGGACCATATGGGGTATCGGGATTGAACCCAGGTCAGCCAAGAACAAGGCAAGCCCCCTACCCACAGTACTATCGTGCTGGCCCCATGCCTGGGAAATTCGGACCCCAAAAGGTCAGACATCCGGCCAGCCTGAGACTTCAGCTGCAGGGAGGGGCGGGTGGGAACTGGACTGGCCATGCTGGTTCCCGCTCTCCCAGTGGGCAGTGGACATGGTGAGGCCGACATGGCCAGCCGCTGCAGAGCCCTTTATCCCAACTCCCAGACAATGGTTGCTGTGTTTTGCAGCTCTTGCACCCAGCAGTTAACTCCAGAAGCCGCCCTGGTGCCCTTTGGGGGCGGGCAAATGTAAAAATTCTCTTTCTAGTTCTGGGCCTGGCCGCAGGGCTCAGCTCACTGGCTGGGAGAACGAATTTCCTCCCCATAGCACAATTTTCCACCCTCTTTGACCAGGAAGCCTACAAGAAGGCTTTTTTTTTTCTTTCTTTCTTTCTTTCTTTTTTTTTTTTTAAATTACTGTCACAGCTGATGATCCCTGGGAGAATTTGGGGGATCTTCAGAAGAATTTTCCAGAAACTCCTGAGACAAGGGGGAACCTATGTGTTCCCCACCCTCCTCAATAATAAGGGACTGGAAACACCGGAAGTAGTCTTCTCTCCCCCCCACTCCCCACCCCCACCCTCCAATGACAGTCTGAGTAAAGAACCATTCCAGAAGCCTAGAAGTAGAGGCAGTTAAGAAAAGTTCTTAAGTTCATTTTCTTACATTGGAGACCATTGAAAAACTTAAGGCAGTTTAAAGGCACACAATCTAGTGCAATGAGAGGAAGAAACAACCAGAAAATAAGGGTCAGGAAACAGACATAACTTGGAAGAGTTTTACAAGATCATGTATAGTTAATGCATACATACATCAAGATCCTTCCTGAGCTCTATTACGGATTCACCACCAGGATCTCACCATTCTACAAAGAAGTGATCATTGATGTCAAAAGAGGGGTTCGGCAGGGTGATACCATTTCACCAAAACTCTTCAGCGCCACCCTCGAGAACATCATGCTACAATTAGAATGGGAAGGAATGGGAGTGAAGATAGATGGCCGGCAACTACACCACCTCTGCTTCGCTGATGACATTGTTCTAATAACATCAAACATTAGCCAAGCGGCACAAATGCTAGCTGACTTCGTCCGAGAATGTGGAAAGATAGGTCTACAGCTGAATCTCAACAAACTATATTCATGAAAAACGATCTAGTTCCAGAGGCCCCATTCACTCTCAATGGAACAGACATCTCTGAATGCAGCAGTTATGTGCACCTAGGTTGAGAAGTCAACATGATGGACGACCTAAAACCTGAGCTGTGCAGGAGGAAGAGAGCAGCATGGAATGCCTTCAAAAACATCGAAGAAATAGCTAAAAGGACAAAGAACCTCAACTCTTCTGACTCCACCTTCTCCCTGCATTAACATATGCCTCAGAGAACTGGGCCTTACGAAAGCAGGATGAGAGCGCTATTCGGGTCTCCCAAGGGAGGAATCGAAAGAGCTATGCTTGGAATATCATGCCTCACTCAAGTGAGAGAAGGAATCTGGAGTTCCAACCTCCGTCACCGGTCCAGAGTCAGGGATGCTGCCTCGCTTTGCCAAGTCATCAAAAATCAGATGGGCTGGACATGTAATGCAATTTGGAGAAGACCGCTGGACTAGAGCCATTACCGGCTGGATCCCATGGGACATCAAAAGATCACGTGGCCGCCCACCTACAAGATGGTCAGACTTCTTCATCAATACCCTGAATGAATGGTTTGAGGCTCTTTGTATTCCTGAAGCAAGCAGATGCCATTGGGCTACACTGGCACGTGATAGGGTCAAATGGAAATGTTACTGGTGCCATCTCAAGGAAATGGATGAACAATGGGATGTCTAGTGATCTAGTGATACATACTCTGGCCACTTACTGAGGATAACATACAGATTTGTTCTGAGTTTATACACAGGAAACAAGAAAAATGATAGGTTTTATCTATCTATCTATCTATCTATCTATCTAGATACCTATCTATCTTTCTATTCATTTATTTATTTATTTGCTTTTTGGGTCACACCCAGCAATGCTCAGGGGTTTTTTCTGGCTCTGCACTCAGGAATTACTCCTGGTGGTGCTCAGGGAACCATATGGGAAACTGGGGATCGAACCCGGGTTGGCCGTGTGCAAGGCAAATGCCCTACCTGCTGGGCTATCGCTTCAGCTCCAATGATAGGTTTTAAAAGTAATTCTGACTGCCTAGATTCCTTCTGCTCCTCCATTTAGAAACATCTACATTTGTTCAGCTTCTCCTATGTACCATGCGCTGTCCTAAACTCTAAGGACAGAGGAGTCATATGAGCACAGTCACAAGTTCACAGTGCTTTTGTTTCACTTGCAGGAGACCAACATTCTACAGTAAGGGGCCAGACTGATAGCACAGCGGATCAATGCTTGCCTTGTACACAGCCAGCCTGGGTTCAATCCATGGCATCCCATATGGTGCCCTGAGCATCTCCAGGAGTGATCCTGGAGTGCAGACCCAGGAATAAACCATTGAATAATGCTGGGTGTGGCCCTCAAACAAACAAACATGCAAACCAAAATTATGGGAGTAAACAATATTATGTAGAAAGATAATATGTCAGGTGATGAGAAGACAAAAATGTACGGGGATTTGTCTATCTTAGAACACTTAGTGATGACCCTTGAGGGGAGCCACAGCTGAGTCACACAACATGGGCAAGTTGAGTCCAGACCCAGGGGAGTGCAGATGTCAAGGACAAGATGCCTTTTGGGCAATTGTCGTGTCTACGATGAGGGACCACCTGGCGCTCAGCAGGGCTGACTGCAGTGGAGGAGCAGGACAGAAGCATGTCCTGGAGAAGAGGTCATCAGAAGGGGACCACACAGGCCCCTGGAGGACTGTGAGTGAAACAAGGCAGCGTGAAATTGTTGATTTTACAGTGCCTGCTGTGTGCACGATATCTCGTAGGTGTATGTTTTGTGAATTTGTGGCAGTGTTAGAACAGAATAAAAAGGCTGGAGAGCTACAGGAACAGACGTAGGGTTAATTTCTCCTGTATTTGATATGCCAAATACCAGTAACAATTATAGACCTCATTCAGGAATGGATTGAGGCTCTTTATGTTCCTGGAGCAAGCAGATGCCCTTGGGCTCTACTAGCATGAGGCAGGACATATGGAGATGTTACTGGGGCCCGCCGAGCAAATTGATGATGAACGGGAAGACAGTGGTCAGTGAATGACTAGTGACTGTTCTCCTGAATTAATCTGTGCTTTCTTTCCTGTGTGCCCGGGTGACCCTGCTGACCCTTCTCTGTCCAAGACTCCCTTGAGGGACACAGATCACATACTGGGCCAGTCCGTGTCAGTGTCTAAATTTTCGCTCCATCACTGCTGGGGGTGCTCCAACTCCAGACACAGTGCCTAGTTGAGGTGCTGACAGGTTAGGGCTTCTGCGTGTGCATTTGTCTTTTGGTTTGGCTTTCTTTGGGGACCACACCCTTGTGCTCAGGGCTTACTCCTGACTATGCTCACTGATCACCTCTGTGAAGCTGTAAGCTTTGATTTTGTTTTGGGGGCCACACTTGGTGGTGTTCAGGGCTTACTCCTGACTTTGCACTCAAGAGTTATTCCTGGAGGGCTCTAAGGACCATCTGGGGTGCTAGGGATCGAACCCATGACTCCTGGTGGACTCAGATGACTATACGTGGCACTGGGTATTGAAGCAGGGTGTGCCACATGCAAGGCCAGTGCCCTGCCTGCTATACTATTGCTTCAACCCCATCTGCATGTGCATTCAGAGGGAGCATAGTTCAGACCATAATGGGGGAGACAGGGAGGCCAGTTAAAGGGACCATGTCAGCCTCCAGGCAAGGGATCATGTTGCACAGTGCAAAGTGTTGATGTCAGAATATGAGCCATGATCAGAGTCTGCAAATATTGCCCAGGGAGCACCTGGGGTGTAGCACCCCTAGACCAGACGCAGGATATGAAGAAAGGGAGGAGTAAAGGGTGGCTCCAATGCTTTGTTTTTGTTTTGGGACCACATCTGGCGGTGCCGATGGATTAATCCTGATTCTGTGCTCAGAGATTGCTTCTAATGTAACTTGAGGGACCATATGCAGTGCCAGGGATCTAAACAAGGTGGGCTGTGAGCAAGGCAAGTGCTTTAGCTGCTGATTATCTCTTGGGCAACTACGAAAGTTCTTGACTTGTTCAGCTGGAAGCATGGGGTGGCGTTTCTGGGGACGAGGCAAACTGACTGAGGAGTATGTTTTTGGGGGAAAGCTGAGATCAGGACTTGAACGTGGGGCATGTAGGTTTGAGATGAATATTAGTCATTCATGTAGAAATTTCAAGCAGCCAGTCAAATAAATTATATAACATATAATGCGAAATATATGTGTATATATATCAGTCTTTGGGTTAGAGCAGGTAGTTTTACTGACATAATTATTCAGTTATTTTCTTTTTTATAAGCATTTATTAAAATATGATTCATATACCATAAGCTTCACTCTTCTACAGTGTATACAAATTTGTATGTTTCAATTTATTCTCAAGATATTATGCAACCATCAGTCTTATCTAATTAGACATTTCCATCGACCCAAAAAAAATCCTTCACTGATTATCAGTCTCACACCATTACTCTCCCCTTAATACCTTGACAACTACTGATCCCTCCTCCTCTCTCTCTCTCTCTCTCTCTCTCTCTCTCTTCCTCCTCCTCCTTAGAATGGATTCACACAATCCTCTTGCAATCCTCTTGCATTCACACAATCCTCTTGCTCATTTAAAGATGTGTGATGTTCCTTGGATGGGCTGGATGGTTCATATTTTATCACCCACCAGTTGATCAGGGTTTGGATTATTTCTAGTTTTGAACTATTATAACTGAGCTTGCTCTGAGCATTCACATGCAACTTTTTATGAATGGCGTTTTCAGTTCTCTTGGGAGTGAAGCGTTAAGTCATTAGAACGACTGCGTCACATTTCAGGAACTTCGAAGCTGCTTTCTTAACCAGCTGGATCACTTTACATTCCTTCTAACAATATGTAAGGGCTTCACCCTCACCCTGGTTTTGGCTTGTCTCTAATGACAGCCCTTCCAGAAGCCATGATATGGTACTTTCTTCTGGTTTTGTTTTTGTTTCCTAGAAGAGTCTGGATGTGATTGTTTCTCATGTGCTCCTTGACTTGTTCTATTGCATCTTTGGAAAATGTCTACTCAAATCATTTGCTCAAAAAATTTTTTTTTGCTCTTTTTTGGTCACATTCAGCAATGCTCAGGGGTTACTCCTGGCTCTGCACTCAGGAATTACTCCTGGTGGTGCTCAGGGGACCATATGGGATGCCAGGGATCAAACCCGGGTCCACCGTGTGCAAGGCAAATGCCCTCCCTGCTGGACTATTGCTCTGGACCCTGTTTTTCAGTGTTGCTGAGCTCTAAGGGCACTTTTCCTTTTTTCCCACTTTGATGACCTTGGTTTTACAAGTTGTTCATGATGACTTGTTCCAACACCAGTCCCACCACCACTGTCACCTTCCCTCCACCACTGTTTCCATTTTCCCAACCATCTCTCAAGCCTACCCCCAGAGCAGGCCCCCAATAATTTAGTTTACATTGCTTGTTACCATCAATGGCTAATGGAATGATCAAAAAATTATTTCCACAGGAAAAATAATTGAGAAAATTGTTGTGTTTCTCAATGGGTACATTATATCCTTGTCTGAGGTTTTATTTTACTAAGCTGTTGGTACAAGTTAAGCCTTTTGTGTTAATGCTTTTTGTTAGCCAACATTGGTTGGCTTCTATATTACCTCCCATGTAATCTGGGTGCTACTACTGGCATGTCAGTGTTGTAGAGTTTGGACATGTCATTCAGCCTAGAATGCAGTCATGTGCTCCAGAAAATCCAGAATATTTAACTGGACATGGCTGTGGGGAGGTGTGGGGAGATCACCCACCCTGACTCTGAGAAGCCCTGGAGTTTTCAGCCACAAAGGCCCAAGTGCTTGGAGTTTTCAGCAGGTTAGGTTCTCAAGAGCTCTTTTCTAAAGCATGTATTTACTTTCCCTTCCTTTTAGCTGCTGTGCTGATGGAGGAATGTACACACGCTTGTGGAGTTGCACAGGTGCTTACCAGGGTGGCACTCCTTTAATTGTGGTGCTCACATACCTGTTGGTGACAGTGCTCACCACGGGACCCACAGGGCGGTGTTGTAATGCTGGGATCTCACTGGCAGCATCGCACTTGGAAGGCAGACACTTGGCCACCAAGCTGTCTCTCAGGCCCTAAGAGTGATTTGTACACACCCTTGAACACACATCCCTCTCTGATATATTCTCTCTCTCTCTCTTTCTCTCTCTTCTGCTTTTTGGCCACACCCAGCGGTACTCAGGGCTTAGTCCTTAGACCTGTCTCTTTGCTTAGGGAAGTTGCTCATCATGAACAACTTGTAAACTCATGGTGCCTGAGGCTCTAAATGGGGTACTGAAGATTGAACCTAGGCTGGCCATGCATAAGGCAAGTGCCCTATGCACTGACCTGTCTCTCTGGCCCCAAATATTTTTCTTTCTTGATGGTGACTGGTGAAGAACAGGAGCTTGTATCTGTTGTGAACTGGCATATCGATTTGAGCACCATTAACATCTAAGATGCTATTTTGAGTCACAAAATCCACAAGGATAGTGTCTTTCAACCCCTAGTCTGGGGACCAGTGTCACTCCACAGGTGGGAAAAGGTTGAAATCCAGCACACCCTGGAGTTGGTTTAATCAAGAATGGAAGAATCCAAGGTTGGTTCTTCCCAGGGAACCAAGAGATGAGAGAAAAAAAACCAGCACAGAGATCAGAGACCCCATTCTCTCTTCCTCTCTCCTCTCGTATTTGAAGCCCTACCTAATCTCCTCCCAGTCGGGTAACAAAAGGTCTAGATCCTTGTTCATTGTCCAGGCAGTGTGGTTCTGGGCCTCTGTCTCCATTCATTCCTCCAGGCCACACAAAGGCTAGGGACCTCACCCATCCTTTGTTGTTGGTTTTTATTTTTTGGGGGATAAACCTGAGCCTGGTGTGGTGCTTAGGGGAATTGAGCCTTTTGTGCCATCTCCCTGACCCTGGCAGGACCCATTCTAATAAGGAGCTATGACATGTGTCAGTTCAGGCCTCTTGGGAACAGGTGCTGAGATGGCATGACACATCGCAGGTGGCACATCTGTGAAAGGGCACAGGGAAAGGAAATGGTAGTCAGAGAATGTCTGTGAGCAGCTCTGGCACCTGCAGAAGGAGAAGGAGTTGAAAACAGGAAGTGAGAGAGTTAAACTCAAGTGTGGCTCTGAGGATACCTCAGCAAGGCTGTACAGGGGCTCTTGCATAAAACTTGCCCATGTAGAGAGCCATAGGGGTCAGAGAGGGCCTGGCTCCGGCACTGTGGTTATACTCGGTCAGTGGTGGGTGCTGGGGGAGCGTGTGGCCTCATCCTGGACTGGATGCAGCAGCTCCCGTGTCTCAAAACTAGGGAACCTTCTTCTAAAGTCCTCACAGCAGGTTCTTTCCTTAGCGGTCATCCCAGAGCATTCACAGGTCACGCCTGGTGCACTCAGATCCTCTTCTGCATGCGTGCATGCATGCTGCAGAGGCATTGCAGGTCTGTTCCAGACCATAGCAATAAAGCTGCTGCCCTAATAAAGTGAGTCGCAGGAGGCTTTTGGTTTCCTGTGCACATAAAGTTATATTTACACTGTATTCTACTCTCCTTGGTGTGCAGCAAACAGTATTATGACTTAAACAGAAAAAGGAGTATATTCCTTGATTAAAAATTATCTGTTGCCAGGGTTGGGGAAGTGGCACAGAGGGTGCAATTGTCTATTCCTAGCATGCAGGAGGGGAGGCCCTGAGTTCCACCTCCAGCACCACAAGATGTGGGCCTGGAAACCCCAGCACCACCACCCCTGTCGTTACATTGTTAGACCTCTACATTAGCTTCCCCTCTTGGGTACCACTGAGGAGGCACCTATAAAAATGGAAATAAAAGTTAATAATCATCTGAGTCTTCCAGGAAGGCATTATCTTCCACTGCTGAAGGGTCTTGTAAAAAGCACAGTGTCTTGATTCACAATGAAGTGAGCTGTGTTGGCATATATGAAAGAATGGGGCCACTCTGTATTCCCATACATTTCTCTTCCAGGGTTGAACACTGCAAAAATGTTAGTGAATCAGGCCACAGTTTGCAGGGCTGAGGTAGGTCTCGGGGCTGGGCGACACCCTCCCCGCCCTCACCCCATTAATTCTCAACTCACCTCACCTTCAGCTGGTCTTGTTCACCATCCTGGGTACTGTGACTCAACTCTCACTCTTTTTGTGGGGGAGGGCTTGAGCCATATCCAACATGTGTTTAGGGCTTGCTCATGGCTATGTGCTCAGGGATCAGTCCTGGTGGTGCTCAGGGAACTGTATGGGATTCTGGGAATGGACCCTGGTTCAGCCACGGTCAAGAAAGTGCAGTCCTTTCTCTCCAGTCCTCAAATACTTTTGAGGGGTTGAAGTCTCTGCTTTGAGAATCTCGTCCCAGAGTGACTGTGCCTTCATGCACAGCCCCCAAGTGGGGTCCTGAATCCAGGCCATCGGGGCTCAGGAGCCCGGTGTTTAGGAGCTTCTCTTGACTTGGCTCTGGCACCCCAGCCAAGACGGCCACTCCTCTTCTCAGTCCCTGTTCCCTAGACACCAAGTCCAAAGTATCCTGAAGGCCACCACAGTTCAGCTGGTGCCTTTCTGTATTGTCTGGCGAGAGCGCAGGGCCCACGACGCCCACCCATGTGAAGGCCAGAGATGTGGAGCAGGAGAGTCAAACTTACAGCACCCTGTTGAGGTCTCTTGTTTAAGGGGTTTGCTTATTTTGGGGGAGGGTCACCTGGCAGTACTCAGGGCTTACTCTTGGCTCTGTGCTCAGGGATCATGCATGGCAGGATGTCAGGGATTTTCCAGTCAGCCATGTGCAAGGCAAGTTCCAGATCATCTGTGCCTCACTCCAGCCCAAGGCCTCTGCTTTCAATGCATCTGATGCTTCCTGCAGGGTACAGATGATGCCACCTGGCACCTTTCCCATGGCTGTGCTCTGGGCCATCCAGACATTCTGTGACAACTTCTACCACTGAGTGGCGTGCTTGTGGCCACACAACCAGAGGGATCCTGTGTCTTAGGCCCATGTCTGAACTGCTTTGTGTAGGGACCCCTGAGGTTGCTGTGTGGGCTGAGGGGTCCTGTACCAACAAGCTCAATGTTCCACAGCCCCTCGAGAGTGGGGCCAGATGCTGAGGCTATTGCCAGCAACCCCAGCAACCCTGTGTTCGGAGTATTTCTCCCCTCCCTTTCTGAGAAGCAACTTCTGGCCCTCCTCAGAGAGGGCTTAACTTGGCAGTTTTGTGGGGCAAGGGGAAACATCTGGCAGTGCTCAGGTTTTACTCCTGGCTCTGTCTACAGGAATTTCTCCTGGCAATTCTTGGGTACCATATGGGATGTAGGGGATTGAACCGAGATCCCATACAAGCTGCATACAAGGCAAGTGTCTTACCCACTATACTATCGTTCCAGTCCTAGATGCTTAATTTGTCTGTCACCCAAGAGCCTGTTGACTTCCCTTGAGGAACAGTGTATCAGAGATCCTTAGTTTTCTAGATATTCCATTATCAAGCACCACAGAGTCATAAAACAGTGGAAATCTTTTTCTCATAGTTCTGGAAGCTGAACAGTGGCGGCAGGATTGGTTCCTTCC
The DNA here is from genome assembly GCA_021461705.1 of Cryptotis parvus. Lineage (NCBI taxonomy): Eukaryota > Metazoa > Chordata > Mammalia > Eulipotyphla > Soricidae > Cryptotis > Cryptotis parvus. Next base: position 2,636 of record JAJIBD010006714.1, on the reverse strand, counting down.
GAGGGCCATGAGGGGCCAATCTGTCACCCCTCACGTATGTCTTCTCCCCTGCTCTTCCCTGTGTCAGTGCCCAGATGTCCCTCTCCTACCAAGGTCAGATTGGATTAGGATGCTCCTAATGACCCTCCCAGCTCCTAGTACAGTTACAGGCTGAGATATGAGAGGCTTGTGCCTAATCGCATGAATGTGGTAGAGGACACACTCAGCCTACCATGGGCCCAGGCTAGTGTTTGATGCTTTAGGCTGAACATCAGAGATGGTGGCAGTTAGCTCTAGATGAGTCATGGTGACTGGAGATGTTGCTTGGCCCATACATAGTCTCCTCACGGCTGTTAGGCCACTAAATGCTGAGAGTACCAGCTGGTTGTTGCTCTAATGAGTATTTCCTGGCCAGCACTGACATTTAATATGAGGGTCCTGACATTGCCTCTGCCATGTGCCTACCCCTCTGTCTGTCCTTAACTTCCTTGTCTCTCTTCTTCTAGTCCTGTCGTCCAGGCCCCCTGATCAGATACTCTCATGTTCTCTGCCCCTATAGCTCCAATACTGGTATTCTCACCCAAGGCCTCTCACTCCTTCACTCCTTCACACAGAGTGGCTGACCATGTGCATCGCTTGGCAATGCACCCATTGGGAAGATTCTCCATCTCTGTCTCGTCCATCCAAAACCACCCTTTGATGGGACTGTTATACCCCGCATTCACTTTCACCTTGCACATAGCAACCAGGTCAACCTATAACACACTCCAGTGAAGACTGCCTCCTCCCCTCCTCCTCTCTCTTCCTCCACCAGCAAGTCACAGGGACCCAAACAGGATGTATCAAACATTTAATAGGAGTCTATTTGAGCAAAACCTGATTGGATCATGTAGTGCCACAACAGAAGTGGTTAGTAAGTCCCTACAGACAGAATCGGGGGGAAAGATTAACACAGGGAAAAGGTGGAAGCAGACAGAGGAAGACACTGGATTGTCTGTAGCTTGATCAGCCTAGGTGGCTGTTTGCAGTTGGCTGTCCTTAGGCTTTAATATTATAATTTTGAGGTACTAGAGACTTAGGATTTGGTTTTCATACATAGACCTCAGGAGCACTGAAAACACTGGAGTGACCTGGTTTAATTAATTTACCAGTGCTCTGCTGATATGCAGTGAGAAAAGATGTCAATAGCTAAAGGAAGATGGATCCATGTGTGGGGTCCTGGGTTGTATCCCTCTCCCCAGCTCCCTCCCAACACAAAGACTATTGCAATAAAAATAAGTGATACTTAGTCATAGTTGCATATCTTATATTTTCAGAGTGCGTACTGTGTGTGAAGCACAAAGTCTTGATCCTATAACATGGGTGTTATCAAAGTGTCATTCCCTGGGGAAACAGTGTGCCAGGAATGAAGGATCCTTGGGTTGGCCACATGCAAGGCAAGCACCTTACTTGATGTACTACTTCTCCTGCTCCTTAAAATACTTTTTAATAGGAACCATCCCCAGCAGAGCTTAGGGGTAACTGGGATCACTCTGAGCAAATCCCAGCCTTGGTTAGGCTTGGTCCTGGGGACTGGTAGTGCATGGAAGGCAGCAGGGCCATACCTAGTGGTGCTTGGGAGTCATGTAATATGGGGCCTGAACTCAGAGCCTGCTAGGCCAGTGCTCCACCACCTGACCTATGGCCAGTCAGAACTCAGAGCCTGCTAGGTCAGTGCTCCACAGCCTTAGCTATGTCCCCTGGCCCTTCATGGTTGGCTTTCACACTATTTCCAGCTGAAGTTAGGAGGATGCGGAGCCCTGTGAGACTACAACTACAGTTACATCCTCTACCCCAAAAGTGAAGTCAGCATTATGCAAATTCAAGTTCGGAGACAAAGAAACACCCACTGAGGGTGAGGGGTCTGATCCCTTGGGATTTTCCATAGCCAGAAGGACTCAGAAGGAAGACAAGACTAGGTCTCCATTGGGAGTAGCTTTGCCCTCCGGTTCAGATCTGTGCTTACAGATGTGTAGCGTTCCCTGGAGGTCATGTGGCATTTAGATGCAGCCCAGCACGAGCTCCTGCCCACCTCCAGGAACCCAGAGCCAGCAAGCAGCTGGCCAGCATGCCCTAGACTAATGCCGCTCTGTTCTCATGCCTGGCCATTGTTAATAACATTAGGCTCTCACACACACCCACAAGCAATAGAATTAGGATGTGCTGGGAAATGTGACCTTTCTATAGGAAGTGGCAAAGCCTGAAACAGCCATCTGGAGGGTATGTCTTCTTATACAATAAGGCTGTCTAAAGACAGCACATTTGAGGAGTGGCTTAATAACATTACTTCCTCTCCATCCTTGCTATTCTTGGCTGCAGAACACAGCTCTGTAGCCTGAGTGGCTACAAAGGGGCAGTGCAGGGGCCTCTCAGGCTATGCCCAACTTGTCTTTTCTGTCATGGCTGAGAGGGCTGGGACATGCCTCTCTGTTTTCACTCCTGCTGCCCATGAAGGCTTCTGTCCCTGTGTTGGAAACTTCAATGAAACCATCTTCTAGGGGCCATAGCAGTAATACAGCAGGGAGGGCATTTGCCTTGCATGCAGCCAACCTGGGTTTGATCTCCAGCATCCAATATGGTCCCCTAGCACTTCCAGGAGTAATCCCTGAGCATCACTG